>PVJX010003319.1:0-110863 GCA_004027295.1 Dolichotis patagonum
CAATTTATGAAATGAACATTCATTGAAACTTACTTTAAAAAAATGTTGGCTTAAATTGAATTTTTGACTTTTGAATATGTTGAATATGTAGACTTGAATATGTTGACTTTTCTATTTATTAACATATTTGATTGTTATAACCCTGCAAGTAAGGTACTCAAAGAGCATTTATAGAAGGGAAAACAATAATTAGCAAAAGTAGCTCATTTGGGACATTTGGCCAGTAGAAACTAAGGTGAAATTCAAGAGCATATATATGTGACCTTAGTGTATGGCTCTTAGGAATTCTGAAGAATTGGAATCAAGAAGTAGGTAATTGATTGAGCACAAGAAACAATGACTATCAAGTAGATGAGAGTGCAAAAGGGAGAGAATTTAGGTAAATGGAACAATCTTTGAGGAAATCACATTTAAACTTCATGGATCTAGAATGCTCTGGACAAAAGGAAGAGAAGGCAATTTGTATCAGGGGTCGGGAGTGTACTTTACTGAAGCAGAAATAAGAAATTTCAATAATTTCACGACTAAAAGAGGGTACAGGAATATAAATCTTAGAAGATCTACATAAGAAACAGAGTTTAGAATTTCATCTCAACTTTCAGTTTGAATTTTATCTCACAACTATTGTCCACCAATATGAAGAAATTACATCTGGGCATTAGGAAGATTAATTCTATCAATCTATGAAAAAGATGGCCTCAGAGCCAAGAGTCCTTTATCAGTGCTGTTGTCATTCAAATTATTAGTGGATAGGAATAGTTTTAACCCATGACTTATTTACTGAAAAATAATATTTCAATTCCAACTACAATCTTTTCTTAGTTTCCAGGGGAATAAACAAGCTTTCTTTTCACAAAACAGCATAGTTTATTTTGCGATTTTTCCTGAACTTTAAAGAATTTAAGAATTTAAGGATTTTTCACTTAGGGCTAACAATGTTAAAATATAGTTAGTAAGCATTGCTTGGATAGTAAGTAATAACACAGCATCAAATAAATATCTTATCATTTAAATTAATTTTGTGAGTCCATTAAATGCTACAATTTATCATATATAAGTGAATTACTTGGAGAAAAAATTAAGAGAAAAAGAAACCGACTTCAGTGTAGCTGAAAATGATGGTCACTCTTGGTGAATTCTAGAAGACAGGCAAATAGAATGTCTTTTCTTAGAGTACAGACTACTTCTACCATTTCCATCAAAGAAGTTGGAAAACAAGAAGAAAGCTCTGATGTTTTAATATCTATTGTCTACTGTAAGCTTTTGAGGTCACTTCTTTAGTATAGCCGCAAATCTAAACAGCATGCTTCTGCTCTGAAATCTTTCCTCATCTATCAGCTGAAAGCTCCAGTTATATAGGGGTTCTTATTTTATAGAATTTTTTTAAAGATCAAAATAGTTTCATGTATGAAAATAATTTGTAAACTTCAAAATTATGTAGAATTGTAAGTTATTTTCATGACAGTTACTTTGAACAGAAAATCTCATCTACACAAATCCACATTACAGAGGAGAAAATCCAAAAGTCAATATTGTATTTTCTTTGAAAGAATTTTTGAAATATTTAAAAGGATAAATTTTATCATAGTGGGATTTGCATCCATCTGAACAGAAATGAGCTAGCATTTTGTTTCCTCTGCCTTTTTGTGTGTTTGAAATAGAATTTTTTTTATTTTTACTTAGAAAAAGACCTATTCAGCTGGGGATTTAGCTCAGTGGCATAAGCAGTTGCCTGGCAAGCATGAGATCATAAATTCAATCCCCGCTAAAAGAAAGAAAGAAAGAAAAGAAAAGAAGAAAGAAAGAAAGAAAGAAAGAAAGAAAGAAAGAAAGAAAGAAAGAAAAAGACCTATTCTTATCTATAATATGTAAGATTATACCTATAGAAAAATCTGGTATTTTCACTGGTACATATTAGGCTTATATTCAATGTGGATTAAATCAGAAAATTTTCATCATAGGTTCATCATTTGATCACTTACCACTTGCTTCAAACAGGTAATTTGTGGACCAGAAGAGAAAAACACATTTTTAAAAATGTTTCTTTAAGATTAATAACTGTCTATGGCTGCTATATGTAAAACACTACTACTAAAACTGGAGAACTAAATTAAACACTCCAATTAAAAATGGTAATTTTTCCACAAGTGTGCTTTTCTGTAGATTTCTAATAGAATGCACTTAAAGCATAAAAATATAGCTGCTTTTGTAATACTTGAAGTCCTCACCATTCCAGAGCACACCTCCAGAGCATGGCAGCCATCTGCTGGGACTCCCTAGTGGCTGCCCCCAAACTGCCCAAACTCTCAAATGTTGAGTGGAAGAGAGAATGGAACAGCTGTTCTGAAACTCGGTGGCTGCCTCTGCCCTCCTCACCACCTGGCAAACACATAGTTCAGCTCGTGGAGAAGGCAGACACCCTAAGCCAAGCTATATTCCTCTCAGCTCTACTTGCTCATTCCTCACCCATGCTGCTAACCTGTTTCCTGCCATCATTTAGCTTTCTCCTTTCTCTTTTTCCCATTCTGATTTTGTGTGCTTAGTGCGGGCAGGATAGGAAGACTGAGTTCCTCTACCAAGACAAATGCAGATTCTCACCAAATTATATCCTTCCTTCTATCTTACAACTATTTCTTTAACCAGAATTTCTTTAAAATGTATATGCCAGGCATATACACCTTCCAATATAATTTCTTATCAACCTTGCATGACACATATTACTAGTCCTATGCAACAAGAAAATATAAATATAAGACTATTAAGAATTTGTCACTCTATTTTTCCTTTAAGCAGAAATGTCTTTGCTGTCCATGAATCAAGTTGATGAAGGAGGACCAAAACAAGAGTCCCTGAAACCAGCTCAACTGATTTACACTGAAAAGACCAGAGAAAGAAGGACTATATCTAGGAAATGAGAATGAGGACAGCAGAGAAAGGAGAATGGATTTGGTTTGATGGGAGACTAAGAGTTTCAAAAGAAGAAAAAAGATGAAGAGTCTTCAGGACAGTTGCAGAAAGAAAAAGAAAATGAATGCTTGGAATTGAGAGATCTTTCCATGGAATTCTCTCAAAGAGATTTCAAAAAGGAGTTGAAGAGTTGATAGTACATGACATTGGTTTAGTAGAGATTCTTTTCTTGGAAGTGATAGAACTTTTATAAACATTTCAATTGATTGAAAGCTGTTTGTCAGATATTTAGAGGTTGTACTGGATGTTTCCAAAGGGAACTGAGTGTTTCATGGTTACAGTAGCTCCATGGTTATGTAGAATGTTGTTGCTTAGTGTCTTTTGGGGTGGATCATCATCTAGATTACAGGTTGGTGTGGAGCTTCACAGCATTTTATACTTTGGAAATCACAAGATGACTAGATTGTAGTCAGTGGTTGTCCCTTAAATACTATCAGTGCTGGAGGGAAATTTTACTACTGCCTTGAGATTAGAATAATGTTTTGGGCTGATAACCTACTATTTGGTTTTAGATTATGGTTTTGCTTGTTTGTTTGTTTGCTTAGAGTCCAATGGACACACTAAATAGATATTTCTTAGGTAGTTCCTTTAGGTAATCAGCCTTTTAGCTTTACCTCTCAAAATAGCAAGTGTCTCATGAAATGAGAGACTATTCAGAATGCAGGAAGTATTGCATGCATGCCTACATGGGTTATGATTTAAGTTATACTCCTGGACCTAAAAACTACTCATGTTAACTAGGAATTTCAGGAACACATTGCCAGGAGCCAAAAAAGACTTTAAAGTATAGACAGTTTCCTGCTGATATAGCACAGCTGTGATAAGTCCTGGAGTTCATGATAAGCCTTTAAGGTCATACAGTGAGCAAGAAGCAAATGATTCCTGGTTTTGACTCTAGGATGTTTTCATGGATTCAAAGACTGATCACCCTGCGCTTCTGAAGAAGACTGACTTGCTCATGTAGAAAAGGAACAGCAGAATCAATGGAGGTTGAAAGTATACATTTAACTTATAGTTAGACTTTGATAATAAAGGGAAAAAATACACATTTACCCATTTAGACTGGAAGGACATCATGCCCAGGACCTGATTCATGGACATCAAACATGTGGACTTGGACCTGTGTGGCCAGAATCTTTGAATTTTTGTTTAGTTTTTAAAGAACAGAAAAGCAATATATAAAAAACAATGAAAAGATACAAAAATGACAAGAGAAAGTCTCAGTTAAATTTGAAGAAATTCTTGTAGAATGTTAAAGAAAGAAGACACAGAGACAATTGAAAGTAGAGATATTAAATGATAAGGAAATTGACTTCATAATTTTTGCTTTATGCTATAAATCAAGTGCTATAGTTTTTGTATTTTTGATATCAAGAAATATTTTAATCATTTCTCAAACTTTTGGTGGAAATTTTATTTTTAAATATTATATAACACTGAGCCCTGTGCAGATGATACATTGGCTTTGCAAATGTTAAACTCATTTACAGATGATGAAATCAAGGTTTTCAAAACAACAATAGTTCTCCATGATGCTGTAGATATACACTTGACAAAGATACAAGCTCTTGTATTACATATTGCACTGTTTCTGTCTCTTGTTTTATGGTTCTTTTATGATGGCTTGTTTTTGCAATACCAGGTATTGAACCTCGGACCTGGAACATGCTAGGCAAATACTCCACCACTGAGTTACACCTCTGGCTGGCATTATGTTTCTTCTTATTAGTCAATCTAGGAGAAGTGTGGCTGAACATCTAGAGAAGGGAGGCCTATTTGGTACATAATGAGAGAAGTAGGTTTGGATGGAAGCCATTTGAAAGCTAAGTTATCAGAGCAGGAGGCACAAATATATGAAAAGGAAGTAAAACTCATAGTAACGCCTTATGAAATAGATTTTTTTAAAGAGTGGCTTATAAATATGAGTATAATTGACTTACAATAACAAAAATATCAAGTATATAAACAGCTATAATTTCTTGAATCTCACATTGACATTTTGGTGATTTGGTTGCTATTTTATTTCTTTGCTTAGATTTGAAGGAAAGGGTCATAGTTCAAGTAGCAGATAATATTTGGTTTCCTAAATGGTCTTTTGTGTAGTATTGTATAGTAAAACAAAGTTAACTGGGGGAATAACAATCAGAGAATTTAAGAAGATAACAAACCAGTGCTGGGCCAGAGCTTGGAATTCAATAGGGCTGACAGAAAATGGTGAGTCATGTTATGCTGTCCTTGCCTAATAGAGCCCATATTCATCAGGGATCTTCTTCACACTCAGTGTGCATTCCATGCCTCAACAGTCAGGTCGATCAATAGTGTCAGACAATAGACACAGTCTCTCAGCCAGTCTGCAAAACAATCCAAAAAGGAAAAAAAAAAAGCCTTAAAAAAATAAAAAGAAGTACAGTGCACTTTGTATCTAATTAAAATGAAAAAGAGAAAATAAATGGAATTCTGGTTGGCTTGGATGATTTTGGATCAGGAAGTTCTTAAAGACATGGTTTATAGAAAAAAACAAGGTGAAAACAGAGTTGGAAACCATATCCAAAGATTCGGTTAGTTATTAAAATTGCAAAGGACTGTCCTGGAGCTCTAGCTTCAGTGCCAGCTTTATGGGAAAAGTCTGTAGCTCCTAAAGAGCAGCAGGATGTAAAAGCACTTTTCATAAGGTTTGCAATGTATTCATGATAGATTTGAGGTTTCTTATGTCCGTCATATCATCGTTCTTACGTGCCATTCAGGCTCTGTTCCCAGGCTGACCTGACGCCCCCTCACTTAGTCAAACAGGATTCACTAGTTATTTGTTATATTCCAGCTGAAATCAGTGGCTTTGCTTATATTCATCATTTCAAGTACTTCAATATTCTGCCAGTAACAATAGTAATGCTTTTGATGTAACTGTATATTTATTAAAACAAAAGAAGTTTGGCTCATTGAACAATTATCATTTGCTGAGTTTAGAAATATGCATTTAGTCCCCACATTGACTGATGATGATTATTGATATGTCACTTGAATAGGTGTTTTAAATTTTTATTTCAACTTTTTTGAACTTTGCTTATTAGAATATTTCTTGAAATAGAAAACATGAATGTGTGATTCTACCTTTGCAAAGTTTTGTACCTTCACAGAGATTCAACTTCTTGTAAGTGGTTTTACTGTTTCACATTAACTCCAGATATCATTTTATATTTTAAAGTTTTCATTTACCAGGTTCTTTGCCAGATTATTTATGAGAAAGATAAGGGTGACTTTTGCTACCCTTCACTTCTCTACCCAACCCCTGTGGGTTTTTTTTTTATTGTTGTTTTGTTATTCTGGCTTTTCTTCTGGTAAATTTTGTGACCTTATAAAAATGTATTTACTCCTCGATTTCTGGTCTCAGCATTTTGACATATATGAGACATGCCCTGACTCCTTGTTAGAAGAAAATATATTAAATATGTGCAATTTTATCTGCTCTTTAATTCCTATGTATATATATATTTTTTAAAAATCATACTTTCACTTTTTATGACTATGTTTCTAATACTGATGTTGTGGCCTACAGGGGATCCAAAGTCTTTACGTGATCCCTTATTGACTCTAGAAATAGAAATCACACAAATGCTTGCACTCTTAAGATACATAAAAATTAAGTTCTGGGCTAAGTCCAAAAATCTGCTTCCATAAACCTAAGGCCACTCAAAGGACGATGTTGCAAGCATTAAAGTCAGATGGATTTTGTTTTTGTTATTATTATACAAATTATAGAGCAATAGACTCTCAATGTATTGCTTAACATTTTAATGCACTTAACTTTGTTTTCATTGAAACTTAAAACATATTTTCTTGTATTTCTAGTCATCATTCATTTTGTTTTCCTTTTCCAGTTCGCACTGCCCTCTCTCTGCTTGTGTCTTCAGTATCTTCATGGGTCTTACTTTAACTGCCTTTAGAGACTCATGTTCTGCATCTTTGTCCTGCTCCTAGATTTACTAAGTTTTCTCTAAGTTTGCTGGACAGTCACCATCCTGTGAATTCTTACTGCTCAGTGGAATGGAATACCACTTCAAAGATTCTAAGTTTCTCCTTTTTAGTTTACTTCGCTCAAATTAGGGATATATCCTCAAAGAACCTTGATGAAGGATGAAGAGGAAAAATGCCCAGAAAATATCTAAAGAATATTTTCAGCCTTGCTCACTATGAAATGGACAGCTTTTTGGTTCAGAAGTGCTGATATAAAAATTCTGACCAATATTTAAAGGAATGACTTGTTTTTTTTTTAATATTAAGGATAAGTAATCAGTGCCTTAATAAGAAAGTCAACTTTCGTTGACTGCATAATTTGTCATTCCTTGCAGAAAGGACACAGTTCTCCTTTTCACCATGAAGAGGCAAGTCCTTTAGCCCTTGAACATGTCTTTGTATATCTTACCTCAATCTTCTATATTTTTGAAATTGTATTAACCATTTATCTTGTTTGGTATAGTCTTTCATTTTGCTTACATATTGTCACCTGATTATCTTTTTGTTTTGTTCATTCTACATGTTCTGAATATTATTTTCCACTATTTTCAACTTTTTATTTCAGCAATTATGACATTAATCTTAAATAGTAGCTTTTTAGTACTTATGTTCAGTTAGAATACTATCTTATATGTACAGGTTTTTTTTTTTCTCTTGAATCTCTATTCTATTTGAAGTTTTAAAAAGAGAAATGTCTTTATTATGGAGAATAAAATATCAGGATTTTGCCTTGTTTACTGGTTTCTCTTTCCTGCTGCACAGTGAAACTTGGTATAAGAAATCCCGGGGTAGTTGGAATAGTTTCAACTTTCTGTTATGACAGAAGATGGATATTTTTCTCCCTGGATCAAAAATGGAGTTAAGTCCAGGAATACTTTGCAAGATAATGGTGGGAGTGATGTACCTATTTGCAAATGAAGAGGACTTTTCAAAATGGGAGGGTACAGCATGCAACCTGAAATCTTGCTATTTCCAGAATTTTATTTAATTTTTAAAATGAGCCTTCTAAATTCTTGTCTAATGGTAAATACCAGTTTAGAGAGATTGAAGTGTCCCACCTGGTCCTGCATATATATTACCAGTGGTTTTGTATATACACTTAATAGTCAGTAAGGTATTTTAATATTATTTAAATCTCATAAAATTCAAATTAATTGCTGTCTGTGTATACTACATCTCTATGGGGTCTCCTTTGAGAAAAATCTTTTCTTTTGAAGTCCCCTTGTGTTAGTTTAAGTTTTGAGTTGTTTTAATATTATTTAAAGAGAATAAAACAAAAGAGGACAGAAGAAAGCAGATCAGAACAATGTAAGCAACACAGCAGTTCACAACAACCAGATATTAACAGTAGCTACCATAATGTCTCTTTCTTTGAAATAGTTGAGCATAGCTTCACAAACAATAATATCAAACATAAAAAAATAGTATAAAACTACTCAAGAGAATGAAAGTAATACAGGGCATTGTGAACCAAATAACAGAGAATGATCAATGGCTATTATAATATCTCATTTTCCATAAACATTTGTTCATACTATCACACATATTAAAATCCAATAAGACACAACAGGGTAGACCAATGGTACTAGAAGAACGAAAGCATGGTAGGACTTCAAAGATCATATTAAATCAGCAATGGCTGTCATAATGTCTTGTTTTCTTCAAAATAGGTGTTCATACCATCACATATAATAAAATCAAACAAAACATAATAAAATCATTCCAACTGATGAATGAAAACATTATAAGACTTCAGCAATGTAATGGGGAATCATGATTCCCATAAAATCTTATGTACTCTTACCATTTCTTACACTAGGGATAGTATACAGTATTTATACTGTGAGTTTGATTTATTTAGCTTGTGAGTATGGTCTCAAGTTGCATCCATTTATTTATAAATATATCTCAATGTGATCATTCTTTATAGCTGAGTAGTACTACATTATAAAAAACACCACAACTTTTTTATACATTCCTCAGTTGATGGGCACTTATCTTGTTTCCAGGATCAGGCTATTAAAAATTGTGCTGCTATAAACATGGGTGCACATATATCACTGTGGTATGATGTTTTCAGTTCTTCTGGGAATATGCCTAGAAGTGGAATAGTTGGGCCAAATGGGACTTCCAACCTCAGCTTTTTGAGGAATCTACAGACTGACCTCCACAATGGTTGCACCACTCTACACTCCAACCAACAGTGCAGAACAATTCCTTTTTTCCCCGAAGCCTCTCCAGCATTTGTTGTTAGTAGTTTTCTTTATCCTGGCCATTCTTTCTGGAGTGAGATGGACTCTCAGTGTGGTTTTAATTTGCATTTCTCTAATGATTAATGATGATGAACATTTTTTCATGTATTTATTTGCCATTCATATTTCTTCATTTGAGAACTGTGTATTTATCGTGAATAACTATTTTTTGATTGGGTCTTTGAATTTCGGGGGTCTGATTTTTTAAAAATTCTTTATAAGTTCTAGACAGAAGTCTTTTTCTGAGGGACGGTTCACTAAGATTTTTTCCCAGGTTGTGGGTTTTCTTTTCACTATACTGGAGATTTCTTTTAATATGCAGAAAGTCTTTAATAAGATATGATCCCAGTTATTGATTCTGGGAAGTATTTCCTGTGTGGTTGGATTCTTGTTCATGAATTCTCTACCTATGTCTTCAAGACTTTTACCTACTTTGTCTTCAAGACTTTTACTTACTTGTCTTCTAACAGATTTAGTGTTTTTGTTATAATATTTAGATCTGTGATCCATTTAGATTTTAGTTTAATACATGGTGATAGGCATGGGTCTAGTTTTAGTTTTTGGCATATGGATAGCCAATTTTTCCAGCACCGTTTATTAAAAAGACTATCATTCTTCCAGTGAATGTGTTGGACAACTTTATCAAAGATAAGATTGTTGAGTGTGTTTGTGGTTGTGGCTGTATCTTTCAATCTATTCCATTGATCTTCAGGTCTGTTTTTATTCCAGTACCATGCTGACTTTATTAAGGTAGCTTTGTAGTATAACTTCAGGTCAGGGATTGTGATGCCGCCTTCCTTGTCTTTGCTGCTTAGAATTGCCTTTGCTAGTCTAGGTCTCTTCTGGTCCAGATGAATTTTAGCAGTGATTTCTCTAGATCTATGAGGTATATTAGTGGTATTTTGACTGGGATTGCATTGAATCTGTATATCAATTTTGGGAGAATGGCCATTTTCACTATGTTTGTTCTTCCTATCCATGAACAAAGGATGTCTTTCCATTTTCTGAGATCCTCTTCGATTTCTTTTTCAGGGTATTATAATTTTGCCTGCATAGTTCTTTTATTTCTTTCATTAGATTAATTCCTAAGTATTTTGGTTTTTTGGATGCTACTGTGAAGGGTGAGACTTCACTTATTTCTCTCTCAGTGATTTTGTTGTTAGTGTATAGGAATCCTATTGATTTTTGAGTATTGACTTTGTATCCAGCTACCCTGCTGAATTTATTTATTATATCTAGGAGTCTTTCAATGGAGTTTTGGGGGCTTCTCTGTAGAGTATCATGTCATCTGCAAATAATGATAATTTAACTTCCTCTTTTCCTATCTTTACTCCTTTTATTTCTCTCTCTAGTCTAATTGGTCTGGCTAGTATTTCCAGTACTATGTTGAATAGGAGCAGTTAAGGGACATCCTTGTCTTGTGCCTGATTTTAAGGTAAAGGCTTTGAGTTTTTGGCCATTTAAAATGATGCTGACTGTTGATTTGTCATAGATGGCCTTTATCATATTGAGGTCAAGACTATTCCAATTCTCTGAAGGTTCTTATCATGAATGAGTGTTGGACCTTATCAAAAGCTTTTTCTGCATCTATAGAGATGATCATATGATTCTTACTTTGGCTCTATTGATATGGTGGATTACATTTTCTGATTTACGTATGTTGAACCATCCCTGCCTTCCTGGGATGAATCCCACTTGGTCGTGGTGTATAATCTTCTTGATGATTTGCTGCATCTTGTTTGCCAATATTTTATTGAGAATTTTTGCATCTACACTCATTAGGGAAATTGGCCTATAGTTCTTTTCTTTAGTTGGGTCTTTCTCAGGTTTTGGTACTAGAGTAATATTTTCTTCCAGGAATGACTTAGGAAGAATTGCTTCCCTTTTGATTTCAGTGAAGAGTTTGAGGACTGTCTTCATTAAGTCTTCTTTGTATTTCTTATAGAATTCCGCAGTGAATCTATCTGGGCATGGGCTCTTCTTTGTTGGTAAGGACTTAGTTACAGTTTCAATTTCATTAATATAAATTATGTTATTTAGCATTTTTACATTTTTTTTTCAATTTTAAAGAACATGAAGTCCTACTGATATAGAAGAATCAAACTCCTGACCTACTACGTCCACAAATTCATATTCTCTAAAATCGAAGAATGGATTTTAGGAACAACAGAGGTGGAGAGTAGAATATATTTATTGAGAGAAAGCTTCTGTCTGGAGAGAGACAGAAGGGGGTTCCGAGCAGGTTGCCCCCATGTTTACATATTCTTTACATATTCTTGACCCAGCTTTGGTATTTTATATGTTTCTAGGAATCTGTCAATTTCTTCTGTGTTATCGAACCTATGAGAGTAGAGGTTTTTAAAATAGGTGTTGATGATTTTCTGTATTTCCACTGAGTCTGTAGTGATTTCACCTTTTTCATTCCTTATTGCATGAATTTGAGTTTTTCTTTCCTTTTTAAAATAAGTTTGGCTAGGGGCTTATCAATTTTATCTGTTCTTTCAAAGAACCAACTCTTTGATTCATTAATTCTTTGTATTGTTTTCTTAGTCTCTATTGCATTAATTTTTGCTCTGATCTTTATAATTTCCACCCTTCTTTTGGCTTTGATCTTGTCTTGCTCTTATTTTTATAGATGTTTGAAGTCTAGTATCATGTTGTTTATTTATGATCATTCTGTTTTCCTGATGTCGGAACTCAGTGAAATAAATTTTCCTCTGAGGACTGCTTTCATTGCACCCCACAGATTCCTTTAATTTGTATTTGTGTTTTCATTTGCTTGTAGATATTTTTTAATTTCTTCTTTAATTTCCTCTGTGACCCACTGATTCCTCAAGAGTGTATTATTCAATTTCCATGTGTTTGTGGGGTTTTTGCAGTTTCTTTTATCATTAATTTCTAGTTTAATGGTGCTATGATCTGATAACATGCATGGGATAATTTCAATTCTTTTGCATTTACTTAAATATGTTCTGTGAGCTAGTATATGATCTATTGTAGAGAATGTCCCATGTACTGCTGGGAAGAAGGTATATTCTGATGTCGTTGGATGGAACACTCTATATACATCTACCAAGTCCATTTGTTCACGGGTGTGATTAAGTTCTGTTATTTCTTTGTTGATTTTCTGTCTAGTTGACCTGTTCCTTTCTGTCAATGATGTGTTAATGTCTCCTGTTATAATTGTGTTATTCCTTATTTGATTTTTCATTTCTGTTAATCCTTGCTTATTTGAGCTGGGTGCTCTGGAATTTGGTGCATATATATTAAAGATTGTTATCTCTTCTTTTTGAAGTTGTCCTCTAACTAGTACATAGTGACCTTCTTTATCTCTTTGAATCATTCTTGGTTTGAAGTTCACATTGTCGACAAACAGAATAGCTACCCCCACTTTTTTTTTTATTCCTGTTGCATGAAGTATTGTTTTCCATCCTTTGAGTTTCAGTCTAGGAATGTCCTTTTGTGTTAGATGAGTTTCTTGTAGACAGCAAATGGTTGGATGTTGTTTCTTTATCCATTCTGCCAGTCTTTTTCTTTTAATTGGTGAATTGAGGCCATTTACATTAATGGTTATAGCTGTTATATACTGGTTTATTTTTGACATGTTGTCTTTCTGCTGTTGTATCTTTACCTTTCTATTCTGTTTAATTGTCTGCTTTGCTTAGTGGTTTTCTTCCTGTGTGTATCTAGAATGTCTTTCAGTATTCTTTGAGGGTTGGTTTGGTGGTCATGAAGTTTTTCAGCTGTTCTTTGTCATGGAAGTATCTTATTTCTCTATCTATTTTGAAGAAAAGATTTTCAGGGTACATCAGTCTGGGTTGAAAGTTGTTTTCCTTTAGTATGTGAAATACTTCACTCCATGGTCTTCTTAACTTCATTGTGTGTGTTCAGAAGTCTGCTGTGATTGGGATAGGCTTTCCTTTGTAGGTGATTTGTCTTTTCTCTGTAACAGTTTTTAGTATTCTGTCCTTTTGTTGGATTTCTGGGATGGTGATTATTATATGTCTGGGTGTAGTTTTATTTTGGTTACGGCTATTTGGAGTTCTATATGCTTCACTAATATTGGTTTCCATTCTCATATTTGGGAAATTTTCAGCTATTACTTCTGTAAATAATCTCTTAATATCTTTTAGGCTGTCCCCTTCTTTTTCATTTATCTCTATTAATCTTATGTTGCTTTTCTTTGCAACATCTTGCAGCTGTTGAAAAGTTATTTCCTGATTCCTTGTTATTTTTAAAAGATCTTTTTTTTCCTGTTCACTACATGCAATCTTATCTTTGAGGTCTGAAATTCTATCTTCACTTTCACTGAGGCAGTTTTGGAAACTTTGAATAGAATTTTTGATTTCCTGTATATCTCTTTGAATCTGCTTCATGCATTCTGTTTGTTTCTTGTACTGTTCATTCAGGGATTCTATCTGTTTACTTTGTTCTTCTAATTTTTAAACTGTGTCTTCTTTAGATGTGTCCAGTATTTCTTTCACTACTTTTTTCATTTCTTCTTTTACTGGGAGATTATTTCTGATTTGCATTTCTTTATAGCTTCCTAGAGTTGCTTCTTTATTTCAGTTGATATCATTTCATGCATTTCATGTGTGTGGCTTATATTTTCTTCTATGTACATGGCTCCTAAGCTTTCTTGGGATGGGCTGGAGGTTTGAGATTGCATTTTGGTCTTTCATCTTGTTATTTTCCTATATTTCTGTGCTTTGAGCAATGTTCCAAAGCTTCCCCTGTGTGTGTTGGAAGTCACCTCCTGATCCCTCAGCTCCTGGGACAGAATGAGGATCACTGAGCATGGTCCAGTCAGTCCCACAGGACCTCCTGAGCCAAGTCTAGTGTTTTACTTCTCAAATGTTAATAGAATTATAATTTAGCATCAGTGGTATTCAGGTAAAAGAAGTCTTTTGCAAAAGCCTTTCAACTTTCCAATAAATGGCTAATAGAAATAGTTAAAATAAATACAGACTTTGAATCCTCATGAGTAGATATGTGCTGCTACGTAAGAGTACAGGAGATATTTTTCAATTTCTAACTTCTAGTTTATTTTTCATTCATGCAATGAAGTTGGCTGTTACAGCTGGAGTGGCTTAATGCATGGAGCCCTAAAGTTATAATTTAAGAAATGACTTACCTAACAGATGCTGAAGATTCATGCTGCCCTTCATGCCCACTGATGCAAGGATCCCTCCTCCTCTACTTTGCTATATGGTTTTCTAGTAGGAGGGTGCAGGTGAACTGAAATCAAATATAATATAACTGAATGCCAGAAAATATGAGTATTTGGCACATGACAAAATTCTGATATAGAAAAATGAGATGAAAAAAATAAAAACAGCTAGGGAAAAGCAAAAATACAACAGACACCAAAAAAAAATGTCAAGTTAACTTTAGGAATGAAGAAGGTTGGAAAATCATGGTGTATTCTGCAACTGTGAAATGACTAATTTGAAAATCAAAATGTTATGGCTATGAAATCTAAGTGAATAAGCAATTGACTCTTATTTTAGATGACTAAAGAAAGATAAATTTTTATGTTGTGAGAGTAAGTTGTTATTTGAACCCTGGTGCCTAAACCCAAGTATTTTTAATTTTTTTTTATTTTACAGAGAATAAAATAAAACAAAACAGAATAAAGCAAATAGTAATAGAACCATGCAAGTGATACAGAACTTCAAAACAAAACAGCAGGAAATCAATCATGGCTATCATAGTATCTCTTGTTTTCTTCAAAATAGCTGTCTACATCATCACACACTATAAAATCAAATGAAACAAGAATTGACAAAACCAATTGAAACAAAAGAATGAAAGCATTACAGGACTTAGTCTGCGTATTTATAACAACAGAAATTTAAAGGAATAATGTCTAGACTTGATATTGTTTAGATGTGAATAACTACCAGATATTGAACTCTGTATGTGTGTGTGTGTGTGTGTACCTGTAATTTTCATGCAGTACAAAATCTAAATATTGTACAAGAAAGTAATTTCCCTTTCTAAGTGAATTAAATAGTACTTTTTGAAAAAAATTTATATTGTCTGTTGTGAGACATGTATAAGAGATGTCACAGAATGCCACACATTACCGAGAAAAATGCTTGACCTCTTGGATCATAGTACCAAAACCATAGGTGCTGGCAGCAGCCGGCATCCTCCCTAAAATTTAACCACATGGTTTCACTTCAATTTTAGTGACAAACAGCTTGCTAACCCTGCCTGGAATGTTACTGTCTGTCAGTAACAGCTCTGATCTGAATACAAAATATTCTTTTCTTTCTATGGTAGACTAAAATTAAAAATAAAATTCAGGTTTGGCATTTTTGTTTCTTTTTGTAAAATTTCAGCATATGTTGGGAGAACAAAAACTCAGTTACATGGAGCCTGTCACCACTGTTAAACGCTCAGGTTGGAAAGTACCTCTTTGCAAACAATAGCTACTTGGTGCTTTTGCCAGCTTCACTATATGAGACAAATAAGAGAAGCATGGAATTGTGCCTACATTATGTAAAATACAAAACATACCAGATTAAGAAACTACTCAGTTTTTAGGTGGCTTGCTGTTTTCAGATGAGAAACTAAATTTTCTTTGTTACATAGTTGTGAATCTTTTATGTGTTTATTTGGAACAACTAAACTCGAGGGCATACAGTTTAAAAAATAATAATATTAACAAGGATGAGAGAATAGAATTTTAAAGAACCATCAGAGTATGAGTTTGAATCATTTTTTTTTATTAG
Source organism: Dolichotis patagonum (assembly GCA_004027295.1). Taxonomy (NCBI): domain Eukaryota; kingdom Metazoa; phylum Chordata; class Mammalia; order Rodentia; family Caviidae; genus Dolichotis; species Dolichotis patagonum. Next base: position 15,971 of record PVJX010003319.1, read on the forward strand.
TAAATTTTCAAAGTTATTGTTCTTTTCTGGCTTAATTTTCAGGGATCACATATCCCAATTTGTTGTTACTTCTCCTTGATTTCCTTTGCAGTGCTACAAACCTTGATATGGGTTTTACATTTGCTCAGTGTGTTTCGTCTTAGCTATATCTCAAATCCCTTTGTAATGATTTCCAACTCATTAAAGATCTAGAAACAATTGTCATGGTACTGACGGCACCAAACAGATTCCAACAGAATCCGTATTTGAAATTTTAGTTTTAATGTTACAAAAATCTTATGGAAGAATAGTTCCATTTACTTTTTAACATTATTGACATTGTTCAACTTCAATGTGGCCACTCTTAACTAAAATAAAGGAAGACATTATAAATGTTTATAATATTCTTAGGCAGGTAATGATTGGTGATCAACACACACATTTAGGAGTATGATTTTTTTGTAGCAAGAACACTTAGCACTCAAGCAATATAATACTGTTAACTATAGGTGCAATTTTGCACAGTGAATCTCTGGAAATTATTTATTGTTTCTTCTTTAAACTTTATGCCCATGATTAATAATTTCCATTTTTTCCCTTTTCTTGCCTTTGACAAAAATAATTTGGTTCCCAGTTCTATTATTTTAATCATTTCATATGCCTCCAAAATGTGACATGAGACCTCACAGTATATTTCTCTTTGTGCCTAGATAATTTCATTTAGCATAATTTCAGAGTTTGTCCATGATACTATATATTGCAGACTTTTCTCCTGTATAAACCTAAATATTTTTTCATTGAATGTATCTATATCTGTATCTATATCTATATCTATATCTATATCTATATCTATATCTATATCACATTTTCTTTTTCATTCATCTTTCAGTAGATCCAGGATTGCTTTCCCATTTGAAGTATAGCTTGTTTCTGAAATAAATTATACCTGAATTTTATTTCCTAATTTCAATTATTGTATACCATATTTACATTTCTTATTAAGATTACATTAATTATTTCTTTAACAATAAACAATTAAGATTTCATTTCTTTGAATGAATGAAAGTCAGTATAATAAATGTCTTAGTTACCTTATTCTTGGCTGAGACAAAATACCTGATGTCCAAAGTTAAAAGAAGAATTTATTTATCTCACAGCTTGTGGAGGTTTCAGTCCTTAATCAGCTGGCTCTATGGTATGGCGGCACATGGCAGTTTGTGGTGGCAGAAGACAGCAAAAGCAGCAAATGCAAAAAAGGGAAATACAAGCCTCATTGTCTACCTTATACTGTATCCACTCTATCAGGCTTAGGGCAGTGCCAATCCAATCAGTGGACTGTTCCAGCTCCTTAATCCTAGCATCCTTAATCCTAACATTGCACTATGAATCAAGCACGCACTTTAGATTCAGCTACCTTGGAAAAAACCACCTCCCCATGACTGCATGAGACTTTGGTGGAACATTTAGACAAAAACCATAACAATATGCCCCAGAATTCTCTCATCAATTAAACATAGAATATATCAACTATTTACTAAGCATATATTGCTTTCACATATTTTGGAATAAATTGAAAGTATGCCCATTCCTTTAATATATTAAAGAAAAAATGTATGAAATGATGCCTTTGATGAAAGTCGAACCTTTTCTTTTCTTTTTTAATAAAAAATTTATTAGTATATGTCTACAGTACATAATGATTACATTTATCATAGGGAGCTGCTATTTGTACATAACATATTAATTCTTTTTTTTTGTTGTTTCCTACTCCTCTCAAAAGCAGATTCTCTGATCTTCTTCCCATTTGGAAAAATACTATTTCCATATTTTTTCCTTCAATTTGTACTCAGGGAAAGTCTTGGACTGCAAGATGATTTACCTCTCACAAAATTAGTTTAGTCTATTTAATGATTTGATTGTATTACCTTTTTTTAAACATTTGGCCTCTGAATCACATTTTTAAATTCTAGGGAATTAGTAAATAATTGTTGTAAAGCTAAATCAATTGAATACTGTTTATACAGTTTAAAAATGGCTTGAATATCACAGAAAAATTTTACAATGGAAGAAATGAACAAGTGAATTTTGAAATGGCTACAATGAAAGATAATTCATGGGTAGATGAAAGAGAATCTGTGAACATGTAGTTTGTAGACCATAATGATCAGACCAATATCATTCTAGTGATACTATGGTATAACATCCTAAACTGGTTTCTGTTTTTCTACTTTTGTAGTTTTTCTGTTTTCCATAAAGAGGCACAAGATGGAAGGTACTAATTTTCAGAGGGACCTGGCCAAGATCCCAATCTCCCACATGAGTGTACAGTGAAGGCTTAAGTAAATGAGACAAGTGGTTAAGATTTTGAGGGCTCCAGGAGGATCAAACCCCTCTGCAGAGTTTGAGACTGTGGGCTAAGACAGGAAATGTCTTTGGGTGGCCTGTATTTATTTAGAATTCAAACAAGGAAGGAGTTAGAGTGGAAACTGCAGGAAACCTAAGCAAGGCCTTGGGAGGGGTTCAAGGATCCTTCCAAGCAATAGAGTATCCTAGGAGAAAGTCTCCAGGTGAATCCTGCTACAGGAGTGAAATGCCTACAGCCACAATCTCCACCCTATTAATTGGGGTTGGAGCCAGGTGTCCTCAGCTGTGGTCTCTCTTGCCCCTTGAAGTGTCTCTTTGTTCTCAGTTCGAGAACATGCCCCAGCCCTGTCCCAGCCCTGCACATATATTCAGCTTCAACTGATCCCAATAGCCAATAATGATAATTTGGGTAGTTCTAGATATGGTGGGATCAGTAGATCATTTAGCATGTCTGTAACAGAAAGAAAATAGCTATGCCATATGTAAATAAGTTCATTTCTATTAAAGTTCTGCTGTCTTACAATAAGCTTAAATTAAGGATAATATTTTTAAAAACTCATGATTTCTTAAACAGTTATAAAAATGAAATTAACTACAAGATTGTCACAGGTATATTTTATTAGCAATTCTACTTAGTTTGGCAAATAGACATTTGATTCATTATTACTGAATAATTATACTGTCCTTTTCCTATTTAAAAATGTTGTCAGTCCTAGAACGGCTTAATCTTATACACTGACATTGCAATATGAGTCCCTTCAAATAATATGTATAGAATTATCGCAGTGATCATTTTAGCATTTTTGGTGTTCTTGGAGAAACTTGTTAAAGAAAGTAATCTATTTATGATAGCTAACTACTTACTGTGCTGTGTTCTTATTCAAAAAGGACATATTTTGACCGGTAAATCTTATCCATGGTGCTACTTTGCTATGTTACATTGTACTCTTTGATATTTTCCTGGCTTATTTCATCTCTGTACAGAGCTTTCTATTTATTTATCAACTCATTTATAAGTCACAGTTTCAAGCCTGACTAAAAGCACTTCCCTTAAGCTGTTTGAAATCTTAAAGTATAAACAAGCATTTTTCTAGAATTTTTGAATCCAGAAAGCAGTAATGTTATGTAACTTTTCTCTAATTCTTTCTTCTAGTCCATTAAATAGATCAGTTACTTTTCAATTTTTTAAAAGCTGGTGAAATATTAAATAATTATAATTGTAAATCTTGGTAGTAACTTGGTACTTAAAATCAGTGTTTTGGCATAATCACTAATACAGACTAAATACGGGGATTTGAAAAACTCACTGCTCAGCCTTTTATGTTCTTTGATTTGAATTAGAAGTTCAGTCATGCCTTTAAAAACTGCAGCAAAGGCAGCCTAGGATGTGTTGCTGCTAGTATCTGAACACAGCCTAGACTTCACTTTGACAGGGCAGTTTCTATCTTTGGGTTAGATTTCAAGTGGCAATGCATTTGTTGCTTTATCTTTCTGAGATCATAAAATGATCATGTCAGCCGACACAATTACACGTGCTGCTGTCCAAGATGGAATGACTGAAGAGAATTTCAAAAGAGAAAATATAATATATCCAGTGGCAAATGGAGACACGTGTCACTTTCAGAGGCAGTAAATTTGCTACTGTTAAATTGAGAAAAGTAAGAAACAGAAAAGTAAGATTGAAAATTTCAGCTCCAATTTAAAATAATAGTTCGCATTCATCCCCAGTGGAGTTCTGGAAGTTCCAGTTTGCACTGAATACTCTTATACAGTTGGGAGGAGTCACCAGATCCATTCAGGATCTTTTAGTTGTGATTTAAAAAACACATTTCCCCCTACTCTTGTCTCAGTGTTAAGATATAAGCCATTTCAACTGGATTTTACTTGTTTGTTTGTTTATTCACTTACTTATTTAGGGATACTGAGAATTGACCCAGAGCTTTCACAATGAACGACATCCTTAGCCCTTTTTATTTAGTTTTTTTTTTTCTAAATTTTGTGAAAGTGCCTCGCTGAATTGCTAAATTGCCTAGGCTGAGATTAAGCCTGCAGTTCTACTTCAGTCCCCCTGAGTGTCCTTGGTTTACGGGTGTAAGCCACCGTTCTTGTTTTCAGTGGAACTATGATGGCCATGCAATGTGGCATCCTGAAGAATTCTCCAGCACAGCAGTCATTGAGAGGAGGCTTGATGAGCTCTGCTGTTCTTTGCCTTGTACAGATAACACCCGGGAACACCGACCTTCCAGGTTATTGCTGATTCCCTCTGACTTTTCAGCTTTCGGCAGCCTGTTTCCACATGCTACGCACACCACCTACACACTACCTTAAGCCTGAGCCAAATCTGTGTAAGGGGCCCTGGAGTCTGTACCCAGCTCTCTTCGCTAATTGCAGATGCTGTCACTTCACTTGGCTTAATTGCGTTTTATTTTGCAGTATTGGGGTTTAAACCCAGAGTCTTCACATTTATCTACATCCCTAGATATTTTAATACTTTTTATTCTCACACAGGTTTTCACTTAATTTCTAAGCTGCTCAGGCTGGGCTTGAACTTGCAACCCTCCTGGCTCAGCCTCCCAGAGTTCTGGAATTACATATGTGAGCAATGCAAGGACATAATTCTTGAATTCCTAATGTCTAACATATTCTTGGTGTCTGAACATGTTCATCTCTTTGACCTTTACAATATATCTTTGTTTTCCTAATTTCTTGCTATTTTTTGACACTGAACAATAATTTATTTCTCTTCTTATAGGCCATAGAGGTAATTTTGATAATACTCATTTGAAATATGCTACTTAGAAAACATCATACAGAATTTGAAAGAGTGACTTTATGATTAAGCTTTCTGGTTCTGAGCTCAGGTTTGCCATTTTTCTATTTACTATACCTTTTGTAACTCTAGGAATGCAAAGATACATTAGACATGGTGATGGATGAGTCAAGGAGTTGTGAGAAACCTTTTAAAACTTTCTTTAGAGCCACGCATTATATTGGCAGTAGCTAGAATTTCCTTTTCAATCTTTTATTCTTAGTGAGTTCTACAGTTTGCAGGGTGGTACAACAATGGAGGGGATTTCAGAAGCTCCTCCTGGTTGCCACTTCTGGCTTTACTAAAAGTGGAAAGATGTCATCCTTAGGTATTTCAGAGATCCCACAAAGAAGCATAGAATAGCGATAACAAAGGGCCCTCTGCCAAGGAGAGAGAAAATCGCATCAGGTGAGTAAAGAGGAGGTTTCTTTCACGGGAGAAATCCAAAACATAAATAAAGAGAAACGTAAAAGATAGACAATAGTAATAGGGAACTTGAACTTTTGGAAAAGGGAAGGGATCAAGAGATGGAAGGAGAGGGAGAGAGGGAAGATGAAGGGAATTAAAAGATGACTAAGATACATTATATACATGAGCCAACTCTCCAGAGAATATAACATCATATACTACAAACATGTAGTAATAAAAAATAAAATTAAAAAGTGGTCTAAATGTGAGATGAGGGAACTGATAGTACAACCCCCCAACCTGTCTTTTCAGACTTCACTAGCTCAACTTTCACATTACCTACTAACTACCCTTACGAGAGTGGGTTCTGAACAAGACGGAGCTTCATCTCACTACAACTGCTTTGTCTTTGTCTTAAGATTTTAAATCTTTTTTCCTAAAAACATCATCATAGAGAGGCAGTCACCAGCAGGGTACAACTGGGGTCTCCTCATTTTGCCAACGTCTACTGGACACAAATTCCCTGTGAATAAACAGGATCCGATCCCTTCCTTGCTGGCTGCTCATATTTTAGGGCAGGAAAGGGGCATGGTCTTGTGTTTTTCTGCAACTTTCTTCTTTGTTTTTCTCTAAGAATCATCCCTTAAAAATAATATTTATTACTATACCCATGCTTGTTTCAAGTAGTTTATGGATTATAAATAAACCTAAAGATGCTAATGAAGGAATCCTGATCAGGGAAAGAAATTAAGGATGATGGAGTGGAATTTTAGAGGCAAAATTATTTTTTAACAAAAATAATTTAGAATCGTTGACTTTCTTTTTCCTTTTTAGTAGTCTCAATCATGATTGATGTTTATAAAGCTGAAAGTTCTGCCTTAAAAAGAGGAAAGGTTTCTAACTAAACCTTATCAAAGCATGCATACTTACATTCTTCAGGGAATGATTGCTCCTCCATTGGCCTTATAGTTGCACTGTAATCCCTGAGTCTGAGGCGTGATGATCTGAAAAACGTGAAACAAAATCTAGTTTTAACTGCTTGCCTCATTTTGAAAATTGAAATTATTCAAACTTTTTCCTGCTCTCCTGAGTCATTTCATTTCATGGACCCAAAGTTCTTTGTCTCTTGGTCAAGTTACTTTAAACAAAGGGATATAATTCTAAAACTAGACATATTCCCCCAAGAATCTGGGGAAGGGAGGGTAAGAAAGTGTTCAAGCTAGGTCTTTAGCATTTTAGAGAAGGGAACAGGCATTTTTTTCAATTCAGTGTTGTTAATATTCTACTGGAAGAGCTGTTGTTTATTTATAAAGTCTGTGACAGAGGTTTTTCCTGGCATGCCCTTTTAGAGCAAATCAAACTGATTTTCATGGCCATTACCAAAGTGTAAGTAGAGTAGATTCAAATATAATGTTTGAAGTTGAATTCATCCTGAGAACATTCATAGTCTATATTTATTTTATTCTAGGCATATTAAACTTTCTGGACATTTGTATCTGTACAATAAACTTACCAAATATTAAACCAAGACAAAACTATAAAATCTAAAAACAATAAAAAAAATACTAGTTGAACCTTCATTTAGTAATGAAGCCCAATATGAGAAGCCCTCAGGATTTTGCCTTCAAATTAATTTGGCAATTGATAATAAGAACATTATAATTATAAACAATAGTAATTTGATCAATTGATAAGAACATGGAATATAAGAAATATTGGTTGTTATGGTTGAGAACTGGTGGTCAACTTAACGCCAGCTGTATTACATCAGTGTGGCACTGAGCGGAGATGTTTCACCTGAGGAAAGTTGCCAGCATAACTGGAGACGTGGAGAAGGAGAAGGAAGAGCGTTGGGGTGTTGAGGCATTAGTGTATTGAGGCATTGTGAGGTCTCCTATGAGTTGCTGTTTGAGCCATTAGGTTCTCCTGGAGAAGCTCTGGTCCTCACATTGAGCATTGCTTCCTGCCTCTGGAGGGGAAGACATGTGCTGCTTGGTCTCCAGGATGAAGTCGTCACACTGGCTTCCTGGCATGTACTCGACTATGCTTATTGTTGGAGCAGTCTCCATGTCACTGAGGATGGCTGTGGTGCTTTTCAGGACAGCCCTGGTGTTTGTTGTGAGTGTGACTTCTCGGTTCCAGTGTAGTACCGTCAACCTATCAGCACAGCTCCTTCACCCTGCTGGCATAGACTTCCTAGTTTCCACCACTGACCTTTGGGCCTTCTTGGCACGGATCCGTAAAAGAGACTGGTGTGAGTCCTTCTTGTGGGCTCTAGACCTCCAGTTGGACTTGTGGGAGGCATTGTCATGAGCTATGCGTCTTACCTGGGCTCATGTGGGACAATGCTGTGGGATTTGGACCCTTGACTGAATATTTTATGTCTTTGGTGTTGTGAATAGATTTCATGCATTAACTTATATTAACTCTGGGTGACCATCATAAAAATAATATTATAAACTCCATTTCCTGATTCTAATTTTCTCTGCAATACCCCTGACTACAACAACAGTAAATACAGGTTTTTGTGGTCATTGTTCATATCCAATAATTAATGGATTGGCCTACAGAATGACTTATGCATGTGTGTCAAAGCAGAGATCCTAGTCATAGATGTTCCCAGCATTACCAAAGCTGTTAGCAAGGAAGCAGTACGTATTTAACTAGACCTTGTTGAGTTCTATCTGCCTCTCTGCCAAGACTATGAAGACAATATCTGGAAGTGCCAAATCATTTGAAAGTTCTTTTCTCATGTATTTCTTTTGCTTTCTCACATCTAAGCAGCTCTGGTCACTCTTTGCAGCCTAACTGGGCACTGTGTCATGTAATTGGGTTATAATTTATACCTTCATTTTCTTGGTTCTCATGGGTCAGATTTAGTTTCCCATGAATCTATCAAAGTGATAAATTACATCTTTTTTGTGATATTGATGTTTTTATTCTAAATCATGACATTAGTGTTCTTTGTGTTTGTTTCCCTTTTACCAGCAAGCATTTCCCTTGGTTTTGATGCCATAATTTATTCTAAATTTTCTTATCTCTTTATTTTTAGTTGTAGACAACACATTAATCATTTTCATGATGCTTTTCAGAAAATAAGAGGGATATCATTCTCATCAATCATAAATTCAAATTTCAACTTAGCTCCTTTTTCTCATATCTATTCTATTATTTGCCAATGGGAAATGATGACTTCATTAGAAAGGATGAATTTCTTTTTTCTTTTTTTTGGTTCCAGGATCAAACTCATGACCTTGTGCTTACTAGGCAAGCACTTGAGTCATTGAACTAAATCCCTAGTCCTAGAAAGGATGAAAATTAACCACAAGATGTTCTTAAGCTATTCTGTATAATTTAATACCTTAGAAAACAACGCATACCTAAAGACAGAAAGAACAGTAAGGACAAAGTGAATTTAAAAAGAAAATAGCATTTGACAATAAAGAAGACTGAAAACTAAAATAAAACAAAGAAAAAAATTAGTTCTAGTAACTTACAAAAATAAGTTTAGTTAACACAACCTATCGGAATTTCTTTTAAAAAGTAGAAAACTTGAGCTGGGGAAGTAGTTCAGCGGCACAAGTGCCTACCTGGCAAGTGCAAGGTTATAAGTTTGATCCTTGGTATGAGAAAACAAATAAACAAGCAACTAACTAAATAAATAAAATAAGTATAAAACTGTATTAGGTTTTTTGTACCATATGCTTTTTCTTTTGTTTTTCTTTTCTCCTATATCCTTATTTTGCTTATTTATGGTTTAGTTGAATTTTGTAAAACTTTTCATTTTTATTTATAATGTTTTGATATTATTATGCTTGCATTCATGTATGTACTGATAATAGATATGCTACTTTCCATTACTCTACACTGAAATGAAAAACTTGAGCAATTTTAGGAAATTATGTTTGGTTCACTTATTTTCAATCTGATTCCTTTGAGATATGATTCAATATATTGCATATTTTTACAAATATAAAGCATTAACTAATTCTATATGCCCATGGAAAGATAGGCTTTGGAACTGAAACAAGGTCAAGTGCAAGAGCACTGTGACCTCTAATCATCATTCTTCTAGAGAGCCCTAATAAAGTTCTGTGAGCATCAAGAAAGCAAGGAGAGCTGATAGAATTCATATGTTGTTTGGTGAGCAATGAGTCTGTGTTGTCCTGGTTTTCCAAAATACATAAATATCTCATCGTGGTTTTACTCATATGTTTGATTGATAGGATATCATTAATTTTTTTACAGATTTACCTATAGTTCCATGGGTGCAGCTTTCACAAACATTGCCAAACAATTGTTTAGAGATAGAGTAAAGAGCTCCTAATTGGTATGTGATCCCAACACTGGGGAGATTGAAGCAGCAGAATCTGTTCGTTTCAAGCCATCATGGGCAACATAGTTAGTTGGAATAAATAACAAGACTGTCTGAAAAATCTAGACTAAACCAAATCGAACCAAACCAAAAGCCAAAATAAACAGTTCTTATACCTAAATGCAGTGGAGTCATATTTCATAACTAATCAGTATAACTGGCTTAACCTCTACAAGCTTTATATCTAAATCTGGGTTCAGATAACTCTGCTGGACTAGATGTATTAAAGTTCATATACTTCTTTGAAAATGTAAGTAATGCAAAGTATTCCACTGAATTTTATTTATTTATGCTAATATACTTTTCAGAACATTTTTGTTCAAGCAAAATATTGTCTCAGGGAACTCAAGATAACTGATATTTTAATGTTCAACTTGATTTTTAAATGGAAAAACATATTTTTATAGCTGCATCATTGTGCTTATTTCATTAAAATAACCAAAAAGAAAATGGCACATATTCAATTTCAGTCACATATTAATGAAACCATAGCAATAAAACATAACTCTATACTTTCTGTAAATCATTTTGTACAAAGAATAAAACATTTGGAATTTAAAAAAAATAGTTATTTAGAAAAAGAAAATAAATACAGAATATCTTATTTAAGCAGGAAGTATAGAGGATATATAAAATTTAGTTTTGCAACAAAAATAGCAATGATGTTGGGCAGAATCAGTACATACATGAAGAGTATGTTATCCCCAGTGTGTATTTAGGTTCATCTTGTTTTATATCTTTGACACTGATTCCTATATTTAGTCCTTTAAAAACTCAAGGTGTGGTATTATTGATGCATTTTCACAAATAAAGAAATTTGTTCTCAGAAAAATATATTTGTTAAATTACATATCAGAGACTTAAGTCCTAACTAGATTAAAAACCTTAGTATTATAAGATAGAAATTTTCAAAATTTCCAAGTCAAAGTGAATTTTAATGTATGAAAAGTATTAGTCCTATTTCTGAGGAATAGCTGGCAAATTTTCTTCCCATTCTTTAGGAATATCTTTACTCATTTGTTGATTCCTTTGATGCTTAGAAACTTTTTAAATGAATAAAGACCATGCATTTATACACAATGGAGTACTAGTCTGCCGTAAAAAAATAAAATTGAAGCTTTGTAAAAAAATGGATACATCCCAACAGAGTAATGTTAAGTAAATCCAGCACACAAATTTAAATATCACATTTTCTCTAAGATGAGAAACCCAAGTGAAAATAAAGGGCAAAGTTAAGAATAGACAAAATGAACTAAGGAGATATTTTTCAAATGGAAAAGGAAACAAGAAATGGAGGGGAAAGGAAAGAAGGAAAGGAAAGGAAAGGAAAAGAGACATTTGAAAAAAGAGAATCAAAGACAAAATGGAAGTAGCATTTTTTTCAAATGGAAACGTGATCAGAAATCTTGTCACTATATGGGACATTTTGTACACTTTGTCATTGAATTTTACTTTTTAGTAGGATGGTAACTGGAGATTCTTGCCTGGAAATCATGTATAGTGTAATAACAATGCCCAAAAATGGATTTTTTTTAGCATTATCTCATGTAATTTTCAAAGATGCATAAAAGATGATCATTACTACTTATTGTATTACATTTTACTAATTCTTAATGCCTATAAAGTTGCAAATTAGGTTAGATACCTTGGCGTACATTAAAAATATCATTAACACCTGATTTGTGTGGAATGCTAGATTAAGTAATATGATAGACATCTGAAGCATACAACATTTTAAAGACACATATTAGATAATATCCCTTACTTCAAGGAGATTAAAAACTAATAAAATAGTTAATTATAGTGTAGGAGTGTAATGAAATTATCTTACAAATGATAGAAACAAAATTGCATGAGGTGCGATGAAAGATGGGCCGCTTATTGTTTAAGTGACTAGGAACAGATTAATAAAGGGACATTTGGAATAATTCTTGAAGAAATGTAGTGTTTCAGTAGTTAATAATGAAACAATAGTCTTCAAAGTAGAGGTAAACTAAGAATAAATGCAGAAAGAAAATAAAAATATTTTATAAGGAAAAATGAACGCAAAAATGAAGGGAACAATATAAATCCTGTGGAGTCGTTTAACGTGATGCTCAAAAGACCTATTATGGTGGAATGTTTGATGGTTGGAAGTCATGTTACTTGTCTTTATTTTGTAATTAGATCATTGTAGTTTTCCATTGGGGAGGTTAACAAGAACAAGAATATTTTTATATGGCTGTGATATAGGTGCAGGATGGAATAGGAAAGGAAAAACTTTGCAATTCTTTTAATGTAGTCAAGTAAGGGAAACACAATGTGTGATCTCAATAGGGCTGAACAGAACATGGATGCATACAAGAGTAAATATATGGTGACTGATGCACTTTACGAAACTGATTTGAAAGAGAAAAACTGAAAAATCAAGAAGACAATGCCATAGACTAGATAATGAATCCATATTTAGACATAAAGCTCCTATTCTGGCTTTATCACCCACAAGATTTGTCAACAAGCCACAGGAAGTATCCCAGTCGGCAACTCACTAGACAGGACTGCATCGCAGCAGTGAAGTTTGAAGCCTTTGTTAGAGAAATACAGAACAGAAGATCTTACGCATAAACCATGGAAAAGTTAGAGAAACTAACAAGAAAAAGTGGGAGCCAACATTAATGATATAAAGAGAGGAGCAACAGTGACAGTTTTCGGATATAAAGAAAAGAGGGTTTCAAAAGAAAGCTGGATTGAGAAGAGGTCATTAACTTTGAATGATGGTGACCTTAACATAACTATTTTAGATGAGTAGATGGCAAAAGCTAGTTTTGTAGTCAGGGGTTGTGAGCAGAACAACTAAAATCAGGATGTGGAGTTTATCATATTATTTTATGATGGTCACCCAGGGTTAACACAAGAAAATGCAGTAAATCTGTCCACAACACTAACATAGACAGGCCAAGGGCCTGAATCCCACAGCAATGTCACACATGAATCCACATAAAGACCCAGAGCCAATGACAATGACTCTCACGAGTCCAACTGGAGGTCTAGAGACCACAAGAAGGACTCATGCCAGTCTCTTTTACAGATCTGTACTGGGAAGGCCCAAAAGTCAGTGGCAGAAGCTAGAAAAGTCTATGCCAGCAGGGTGAAGGAGCTGTGCTGAAAGGTTGAGGGTTCTATGCTGGAGCCGAGAAGTCACATCAAAACAAAGACAAGGGCTGTCCTGAAAAGCACCACAGCCATCTTCAGTGACATGGAGCCCATGAGCTCCTCCAACAATAAGCACAGTCCAGTACATGCCAGGAAGCCAGCATGAGTTTATCATGGAGATTAAGCAGCACATGTCTTTCCCTCTGGAGCCAGGAAGCAATGCTTGATGTGAGGACAAGAGCTTCTCCAGGAGAACCAACAGCTCAAACAGCAACACGTAGGAGAACCCACAATGCCTCAATGACTCAAAGCCTCAACACTCTCTTCTCCTTCTCATCATCTCTATTTATGCTGGCAACTTTCCTCAGGTGAAACATCTATGCTCAGCACCATGGTGATTTAATTCAGCTGGCATTAAGTTGACCTTTAGTTTTTAATCCATAACAGCTAGTTTGCATGAAGATGATAGTACAGGAGGTATAAATAATTGTTGCAAAAAGATGCATCAAGAAAGGAAAAGGAAAAAGTGGGACAGTTAAAGAACAGGACTATGTCATAATATTTTTCTATGTCTGACAAATCAATGTATATATTATGAGCAAGACCATGATATTAGTATTATAATCTCCTGTTTTTCAATTAGATTTGCTAGCTACCTGTAATTTTCATTGGCTACTTCATAGAAACCATTCATAGATTTTGTTTGTAATTAATTAGCACTATTGTCTTCTTTATTATTATTAATGCTTTCTCCTTTTCTTAACTTTATGTATTATTTTTGCCTACTTTCTAGAGTTGAACATAAATTCATTTATTTTATTATTTCCTTTTTTATATTAAAATCATTCAAGAATGGAAATATTCATTTAAATACATATTTTTCTGTACCACATAAGTTTTGCATAATACATCCTCATTATGTTTTATTTCTCATGGTCCTCATTATAGTTTTGACTGGATTTATGGAACAGAGTTATTGTTTAGTTTCTAAACGGATGCATTTTATCTTTATGACCTGGCATTATTTATTTCTAGTTCTACTAAAAAGTGTCATTGGAAAATATGGTTTAAAGAAAGATTTTATTTTTAAATCTTCAAGATTTTTAATAGCCCATTTTTTAAATACATTTTTACTGAGCACTGGAATTTGTCAACTTACTTTCTTGAGATTTTTTTTCCTGTTTGCTTTATTGCCCATAAAAGTAAATGCAAGTAAAACTTTCAGGACAACCTGAGGTTTATATACAAATTATTATAATTTTATTGTTTGGTTTATAGTTATGTGTCTTATCTTTTAAACATTTTTTCATAGCTAAATCCAGTTTTCATAACTAGATTTGCTCACAGTCTTGTAATTTTCTCACATACTACAGTGATAACAGTCATGTCTTCTACGTTATGTCTCCCTTTCTGGATTTCTCAAGTTTACTTTAATTTTCAGTAAAATGTATTATAGATTCAGGCCTTTTTTTTCCCATAAAATATTTTTTAAGTGCTATGTTTTCTCAGTGATGATATATTTTGTACAAAGCTTTCCTCTGAAATGTAAAAAATAACTTGGCAGATTACTACTCTGTGATTACACAGGTTCTTCTAAAATTATGATTCTTTTCGTTCTGAATTTATGTTGGGGCAGGTATGTTTGTATATATAATTTTTGAAGATTGTTAAATAAAATTCATTGATGAAACTTGAATTTTATTTGGATTTTTACCTTGTAAAACTCTATCAAAAGGCTTGTTTCGTCAGTTCCTGCATTCGGTATTTTACTTTCAAGCTCTTTGAATCTATGTTCCTTCAGAAAAAAACAAAAATAAAATTAAAGATGCAAAATAGTTCTTTCTTCTTATCTTTATTTTCTGTAGCAATTGTTTTGGTTACTCCTTTATAAATGTTAGTTTTCCCATATTATTTTCCCAACATTCTCTGTCTTCTGTTTCATTCCATATTTTCTATAACTTTTCTATCTCTGTACTTTTCTTCCTCTATTATTTTACAAGATTTACGATTTGAACTCTGTATCTGTAATTTGATATTACACACAAGCTCCCTTCTGCATGTCGGTGCTTTCTGTGTGGTTTTTTATTTGACATTTTATTTTTAGTTCCCTAAACTTCTCTATTAAATATCTGTCTTCCATTTTCATTAGGCTTTTGCTTTTCGTTTCAATTCATTCTTGTTAAAAGTCTTTTAAAATTACTTAATAGGTATGATTTTAATAGTGTTCTAATGCACCAAGACTTATTTTGAAAATGTCAACACTCAATATTTCTGCCTTTATATTTAAATGCCTAAAGGTAACTAAATTTCAACTTATATAATTAAATTTTGCTCAATATTTTTATGCTTTGTTTCTAAATAAGGTGCTTATGCTTTCTTCTTCTTACTTTTCTGCAATGTGAATTTATGTTGAAACCTTACTACAGTGTATCAGGGTCTTCCTGGTTTTTGTATAACCCACCCCATCACCTTTCCACTATAAACACAATATAACTTACTGTAACATGGTGATATGGTGAGTTCACTATGATTACTGTTGATTTTCTGAAAAGGAAGTGTTTCCTTTATTGGTTTTGAAGCTAATATTCATCCAGTGTAATTTATTTGTTTATGTATATATGTATGTATGTATGTATGTATGTATGTATTTAGGTTGCTTAGTACCATGCATGTATTTCTCTGCAGGAGACAGCTGGTTAGCTAACATGTTCTTAGGGACTGTCTCCACCTTCTTCAGTTTGGATTGGCACCTTTCCAGGTGTATAGCATAGCTTACATCAAGCTGTCCTGTTGCCTTCACCTTGGTGATGTTTCTCATGTCTCTGTGTTTATTTTCCTGTTTCCTATAAGCAACTCCCTCCGTTCCTGTTCCTTCACTGTCTCTTATGCAGATGCAACCAGTCAAACTGTTGCTTCCTCAGACTGCAGAACAAATTGACAATTTGCATGTATAAAATGTCTCATCTTTTTCACATCTTCATATTACACTTAAAAAAAGTTTTTCAAAATCTAGATAGGAAATAATACTACTTTGGAATACAAAATGGTTCCATCATTATTTCCTGTTTCTCAGGTTTCAGGTATTCAGTTCTTTATAACATATTTTTTGGGAGGATTGCCAGAATCCTTTAAGATTCCATTTCTTTCCAGTATTTTGAAATCTTAACAAGATCTATTAGAATATTTATATATTTTTATTTAATATGTGGGAGATCTCAGTAGGATTCTTTAACCTGGAATTTGACCTTCTCTTATTTAGAGAAAATTTTCAAAAGTATTTTTGGTAGTCTCAACTTCCTATTTTTCTCATTCTTCAGCATATATATATATATATATATATATATATATATATATATGGTTCTAATTGCTAGTAGATTGCTTTGAATTGCCTTCTAGTTCTTATACTAAGGTCCCAATCCTGAAATTATTATGTATAATACTTTATACATAATAATTTATGCATAAACATATAGATAAAGAACTATATGTATATGTATATATGTATATATTTATGATTTTTTTCTGCCTGTAGTTAAAAAGTAAGGTCTTTCTTCCTGTGGCTGCCTTTAGTACTCATCATGGGATGTGCAGATATTGCCGCTTATATTTTCTGTTGACAAAGAATTTTACAAGATCTTAACTTGTCAGGTTTTTCTAATTTTCTTGCAAAGTATGATTCAGGGGGCTAAGACTCCTTTAGATTTCCCTGTAGCTATGGATGAACTAATCTAGAAACCTCTCATATTCAATAAACATAAGTTTCGTACTCAATTTCCTTGCTACCTAAAGCCAGGTTACTCAAAACACTAAGTAGACAGCACTGACAAATTTGTAGTTATTGACATGTTTACCAAACATTACATCTGTTAATCAATTTACATATTAGTCACACATGGAATTTCTGCTCCATGTGAAGCCTTAATAAGGTAATATATGGTAAAAGTAAAATATCTTGCCCTTGAGATTAATTTTCTGATGGGAAAGTAAACAAATCAGCACATAACTAAGAGAGAAAGATAGAATGCCAAGGCATTATAATTAAATTATGTACTGAAGGCTGTTGAAAAACCAGGGAAGAATACTTCTCCCCAGAAGGGTGAATCAGAGAAGACTTCACAGAAAAGCAAACTTTTATTTCATGAAAGCCACTAGAGACTCTACATCTGTTAGCTATTTCCTTAGGAGATTTGACTATCTTTGGTCATTATTGCCCAGTTCCTTATTTCTGAAATTAACTTTCTATTTATATTCTTGGATTTGAACTGGATTCTCCCTTAATGTCTACCTGGATGTGCATTTTTCCCCATTCACTTCACTGATCATCCTGAATCTGTTCCTTAAATTTGTCTCTACCCAAGGTTCTCCTTGTGTCCTTGTCCCTTTCTACCATTTCTGTGGGTGCTAATTCCTTTATAAAAACTCATGGCCTCAATTGACTTTCACATGACTGTGTCTCTAAAATTTTTACCTTTAGGCAATCATGACTCATAAACTCATGAACCATATTGTGAATCACTTTCCAAACCCAGTCACTCTTCTGCACCAACCTTTTGTGTGAAGGACATCACTGCTTATTCACTTCCTTCCTTCCTTCTTTGTTCACCCAACACGTATTTATTGATACTCAT
Source organism: Dolichotis patagonum (assembly GCA_004027295.1). Taxonomy (NCBI): domain Eukaryota; kingdom Metazoa; phylum Chordata; class Mammalia; order Rodentia; family Caviidae; genus Dolichotis; species Dolichotis patagonum. The sequence goes on from PVJX010003319.1 coordinate 33,666, forward strand.
TAGGTCTTATTCACACAGGAGCCTTTAGAATGCAAGGGTGGAAAATTACGCTGGGATCTTACTTTTTTCGGAGGGAAAACAACAACTTTCATTTATTGCTAACCAAACTATGGTTCATAAATCATTATAGAAACCACTAGATGAAGGAGGAATTCTAATTAAAATTACAACTTGGTGTTATTTTCCAGACTTATTGAGCTATGATCTCTAAGATGCAACACTATTGGTTTTAAGTAGACCTCTTATGCATTGCTTAGGAATATAATAAAAATTTTAAACAGATACTTCTTTAAATAAAAATACAATCAAACCAAATATCTAAGTACTGTCCACTCTATAAAAGTGGCCCAGCCTAACACTAAAAACTAAGCTTGTTTGATAAATAATGCTTGTTTCTCCCCTAGATATATAGGGTATAAAAAGTGGATGCTTAGAGAGTGGTATATTTAATTAAGTTTACTTTTATTCTCCTTGTTTTCCTCACTTTTCTCACTCTCTTTTTCTCTAGATCATCTTCCTCCATATTTTCTAGTTAGTTAAACATAGCGATCACACTCATTGTGAGTAGTTGGTACATGTGCATTTCACATGTTAATTATTTTTATATCCCTTTTCCCCTTCCCCTTTCCCTATCTTCCATCTCTTGGTTCCCTTTCCATTTGTAAAAGATCTATCTCCCTGTTTGTCTTATTTGCCTTTTATTTTACTTTTTAATTTACTTAAACTTGGGGTTTCTCTACTGAATTTTCTTGATATGCATGTCAAAAAACAACAGTGCCACAACAGTGAGTTTGAAAGTGTCTCTTTGAATACTGACTTCATTTTCTTTGGGTATATGAGTATTCAAGACAGCTATAGCAAGATTATAAGGTAGTTCTACTTTTGGTCTTTTGATGAGCTTCTATACTGTTTTCTGTAGTGGCTGTTCTAATTTATATTCCCACCAATAGTTTATAAAATACTTTTTACCCACATCTTTTCCATGATTTATTGCTTACTTGTTTTTTTGTTTGTTTTTAATGCCATTCTGTCTAGGGTAAGATGTAATCTCAGTACAATATTGATTTGTACTTTCTTGCATACTCATCATACAAAACCTAAGTTATGGAATCAGTCTATGTATCAATAGCTGAATAGATAAAGAAAAATATGGAAAATATTCATGATAGACTATAATTCAATCATAAATAACATCATGTTATATTCATGATATAATATGTCACGGATGTATCATGATTGTAATTAGAGGTCATGTTAAATGAAATAAAGAGAAATTTCATGCGCTTTCTCTCATATGTGGTATTAGAATAAGAGAAAAAATATATAGAAAAAGACACCCTCACAGTAGTGGTGGGTCTAATAGAGAAGGGTAAAGAGGGGAGAAAAAGGGATAGAGGGAAGAGTAAGAAGGAATAGTTGGGAGAGTGCATATGAGCAAAGCATGATACACCAATATATGAAATGTTGCAATGAAACATTAATATGTACAATTACTGATTAGGGAAATACATACAAAAATCAATTGAGCATGTATGAAAAGGTTTGGTTCTGAATGCTAAATTCTATTTCATTAATCTATGTTTAGGCCAGCATTATAGATCTTGATTATTGTACATTTTTTACTATTTTAAAACCACTGCGATTGCTCCAACTTGTTCTAAATAATGTACTCACATTATTTAGACTATTCTGGGTTTCCTAATAGGTCTATATAAACCTGAGGATCAGCTTGTCACTTTCTGCTAAGGATCCAGCTGAGAACTCTGCAGAGTTTACACTGACTCTGTAGCTAAATCTAGAAAATGTAACCATTTCAGAAAAACAAATCTTCTCATCCATGAACAGAGGATTTCTTTTCATTTATTTAGACTTTGTTATTTTTAAAAAATAATGTTTCATGCTTTTTAGTGAATAAATCTTGTACACTATTACTAAGTAATTTTTTGGTATTATTATAAACATGATTTTCTTCATTTCATTTTAAATTGTCCTGTAACATAGGAAAAGTCTTTGCATGTTAGAAACATTTCCTGTGTTAATGGAGAAATGTAGAACAGTTAAGAATGGTCTGAGTAGATATTATTTGTTTGTATTATAATTTAACTGTTGTCACATATCTCATAATGACATTAATAAGGTAACACTTAGTATTGTTGAAAACACTGTAATAGAGGTATTAACCTGAGTGAGAGTTTTGTAATGAATAGTGTAAAATATTAATTATTTACTTTTAATTATGAAAAATTCATGAGTTTTTTGAGGCGCTATTAACCTATGCAGAAAAAAATGCTATAAAAATAATTTTCTCTTTAAAGTTGTTTGTGAAACATTGTTCTAGGTCATTGTAGCATAATTAAAGATTTAAAAAAAGCAAATATATTCACCCAAGAATTTTTGTTTGTGTAATGGTTTATGTAGTTTTCTGCAATAATAACAATTTGACAGCAGACAGCTTACATTCTCTGAAATGCACTGGGTTGAAACCTGCTGAATGAATCACTGTTGGTAAACACTGTTAAGATAGAAATGGCCTATATTTTAGTCCCCAGAAAAATCTACCTGTGTAACTAACATTAATTGGTGAGAATACATGTTTCAGACAAAAATGTGCCAGAAAATTAAGGTTGAGAAATATGAATTTTAAAATTACTTGCATAAAGCCTTTCTTGATACTCATTAGGAAAGGTAGTATAATTTTTTAATAAAGTAATGCAGATGAATTGAATTTCTTACTTATTCTATATATAACAAAATTGTAAAAATTAGGCAATTTAATTTACTCTCAAATAGTTTGCCATAAAACACTATTTAGAAAATATTTAAATAATTGTTTATGTCAAATATTTATGTATTCATAAGATACTCAAGCATGTATGTTAATCTCTCCTTGAGCGAGACAGTGATTGGTTTTCCCATCTTCAAGTATAAACCTAATATAACTTTAACTAGTCCAATGATACAGTCAAATTAGTAGGTCTCGTCATAAAAATGAAGTCATACTTAGCATGTTTACTAAAACATACTTCATCTTTTTATATTAAAATGATATACACAAATCAAATATATTCACAGATATTAAAGTCTGTGATATTTTCATATACTTTTTCATTTGTTAAAAACAATTTTCTGATGATTAAACACAGAAAATTTATCAAGAAAAATTTCATATATAGCATATAATAACATATATTTATGGTATGCAATGAGACCTAGTAGAGGTAATTTTTTTGCTGATTGTAGTCTTATTTCATTTTGAGAAATAACATATATTGGGAATTAAAACACCAAGCACATTAGCTTTGCATGGTACACTTGCCAGTAATCCTAGGACTCCTGGAGTCTGAGGCCAGAGAATAATGAATTGGTACTTAGTTTGGACAATTTAGAGACTTTGCAATATCCAGTTTTAAAATTAAAAAAAAATATATTAAAACCTGGGATGCAGCTTAGTGTGAAATCTCTGGGTTGAAACCCTAGTGACCAAAAACCAAACAAAGCAAAACAAAACAAAGAAACAAAAAGCTGATGTGATGATACTTTTTAAAGATTTTGTTAAGGTAGAAGTTTAATGCTTCTAAGTTGGGTATTCTGTTTTGTTTTGTTTTTGCATTGTAACAGTAAACCTCCACAGAAGCCCCAGGGGCCAGCAAAAATACAATTTTGATTTTAGAAAAACCAGCTTTGAAATATAACCTTCAAAACAAGATTTTATTATCTTATGCATCCATTAAGGTGTCAAATCAGTAATTCATCCACTCAGTCAAGCGTTTAATTTTCTCAGTATTTCCAAAAGAAGCCTGTATGTGCTTCCAATGTGACATTTTTTTCTTCTTTACTGCAATCCTACAAGTAGATAAAATAATCTTCTAAAGTCATTTAACTTAATAGAAAATGAGTAGAGTTGTGACACATTCATTTTACTTTGTAGTGAAAGATAGATCTAATAGCCTTATGTGACTTTATGACACATGAAGTGGTGTCTACTTTACAAAAGGAGGATGTTTGAGACGAGACACAGAATGCTTCGCTCCTCCATGGAGAGAGTAGAGAGCTCTTTGCAAGTACTCAGGTGAGGATTTCAATTTTCTGTCCTTGACAATTTAAGAAAGATTCAAGCAAGAAAGGTATTCTTAAGTAATGGTTCATGAGAACAGTCTCTCGCCTGGTTGCCTAGGAAGGCAAGCTTACAAGTGATGAAAGAAGATTGCTGAAAGCGCACAGTGTGGGGTGTTTTTGAGGTGTGTTGTGGTTGTGACTGAGAGTAAACTCATAGATTATTATACTTCTGTTAGACTGAGGTGGCCACAGAACAGGTAGTTTAATTTGAGTTGCATTTGTTTTTGTTCTTGTTTTGTTTCTGTTTTGCATAATGAGAGGAATTGAATCCAATGACTACCAAGCTGCACCCTCAGCATCCTCCTCCACCACTGTTTAAATTTACAGATTGGCTCTTGCTACTGTGCCAGGCTGTCTTTGAACTTGTGGCTCTCCCACCTCAGCCTCAGTGCATTAGGTTTCCAGGATTCATACAAATAATGACAAAATTTTATAGTTTAAAACAATAGAAAATTATTATCTCCCATACTTTGGGTAACAGAAATTCAGAAGCAGCCTTAGTTGGACCCTTCAGGGCCTCAGAAACCCTCACGTTATAGTAAAGATCTCAGTCAGGTTGCAGTGACCCAAAGGCTGACCTAGGGTCAGCTCGTGACTTGGTAGGTGGCTCTCTGAACTGCACGGCAGCGTTTTGCTCATGGTTGACAGGAGACATCCATTCCTTTTCACAGAGATGACTTAGGGTTTTCATGATGGTGATGCTTTCCCTAGAGTGTCAGATACAAGAGAAAGCAAAGCAGCAGATGAAAGTGTCCTTTATGACCTAGCCTCAGAAAACTTACAACTTTGTTTGCAAAACATACATTGTTCACATACATCAACTTTGTTCAGAAAGATGGAAATACATGGATTCCAGGGGGAAAGGCAACTGGGAACCACTGGGCAGGCAGATTAGAACAGAGTGGGGTAATTCTTGACAATTATGAATAAACCTGGTCTTGGGAAAATAAGTGCTTCTCCATAGCATTTCTTTATCTCCTTTTTTTGTTACTCTATGTTTAATCATCTATTATCAAATCCCAGTGCTTGCAAGTTGGTTCCTGATTTCTCAGTGCCTTCCTAGCCTTCTCTCTTTAGGCATTCAGCAAATACTTTCTTGAAGGGAAATAAACTGCTAATCACTGTTCATGCCAGTAAATAAATCATTCCATTCATAGACTTCATGTATTATGCTAACTACTTTTCAAAATAAGATCAATACATTCAAAGAAAGAGATCAATAGTTGGCATCATCTCCTTCAAATACATTTTTAATTCAATGAAATTATTCTGAAGCATATAAAGTGTAACTTTAAATCCCTAAGGTAAATATTAGGTACAGTAGGGAGACTTCCTGAGTTGCTCTAATTTCACTTATTTAAATCACTTATAAAACTACTTTGGTTTCATGGAAGAAACTGTCATTAAGTTATCTTATTCAGCATATTCTTTTGCACAATGTGGAAATATATGACTCAGAAAAATGTTATGTATCATATTTAAGCAGGGACAGAACATAGTGTTATTTCCATGAGGAACTTGAGATGAAGGTAACAAGTTTTACCATTTCCTTTGAAAATTGACACAATGTGGTCTCAATTCCCCCTAACACTGTAGGAAGGAATGGATTATCTTTTATATATATTTGTGCGCTCTCTCTCTCTCTCTCTCTCTCTCTCTCTCTCTCTCTATATATATATATATATATATATATATATATATATATATATTTAATTTTTGCATTAAAATGTTTGGACCAAGATATCTCCAAATGTCAGATTGGTCAGCAATGAAGAAATAAATAGAAGCTAATGACGCTTATCATGCTGATGATGTGAATGACTTATTGGACCCAATTATTTAAGGTTTTCATAAAGTCAATATCAGGGAAAGAAATCAGGCTCTTATTATGGTAACTGTACTTGTACTGTCAACATTCAGTGATGTATTACAAACCTGTAGCTAGGATTAGGGTATTATAAATGGTGGAAAATTGAAAGGCTCATTAATTTTCTTATACCCACAGGTGGAAGACATGCAGTGGGCTCACAGAGAACACCCTCATCCGTCGTCGGTCTGCAGTCTACCGTGTAAGCCCGGGGAGAGGAAGAAAACAGTGAAAGGTGTCCCTTGCTGCTGGCACTGCGAGCGCTGTGAAGGGTACAACTACCAGGTGGATGAGCTGTCCTGTGAGCTTTGTCCTGTGGACCAGAGACCGAACGTCAATCGCACAGGGTGTCAGAGGATCCCCATCATCAAACTGGAGTGGCATTCTCCCTGGGCTATGGTGCCGGTGTTCATTGCAATATTGGGAATCATCGCCACCACCTTTGTGATTGTGACCTTTGTCCGCTATAATGACACACCTATTGTGAGGGCTTCAGGACGAGAACTTAGTTATGTGCTACTAACCGGGATTTTTCTCTGTTATTCAATCACCTTTTTGATGATTGCAGCACCAGATACAATCATCTGCTCCTTCCGCCGGATCTTCCTAGGACTTGGTATGTGTTTCAGTTATGCAGCCCTTCTGACTAAAACAAACCGAATCCACCGAATATTTGAGCAGGGAAAGAAATCTGTCACGGCACCCAAGTTTATCAGCCCAGCATCCCAGCTGGTGATCACCTTCAGCCTCATCTCCATACAGCTTCTTGGGGTGTTTGTGTGGTTTGTTGTGGATCCCCCACATACCATCATTGATTATGGAGAGCAACGGACACTAGACCCAGAGAATGCTAGGGGAGTGCTCAAGTGTGACATTTCTGATCTCTCGCTAATTTGTTCACTTGGATACAGTATCCTCTTGATGGTCACTTGTACTGTTTATGCCATTAAAACGAGAGGTGTCCCAGAGACTTTCAACGAAGCCAAGCCTATTGGATTTACCATGTACACCACCTGCATCATTTGGTTAGCTTTCATTCCCATCTTTTTTGGTACGGCTCAGTCAGCAGAAAAGGTAAGTGGCAGGAAATGCATTTGACAAACCTATTCCTTGATTTAACTTCTTGTTTTTTTTTACTTCTTCTTATAGTATGCTTTTTTCCTTTCTTTCTTTTTTGATCCATTTATATTCTCTCTAGATGCCTTAGTTTGTGCTATTCTTTCTCAAAGTCATATTGATTTGAATGTTTATTGAAGGAGGCTGAATTTTCCATGAAAAACACTTTGCCGAGATTGACAGAACTCACATCACTTTCTGGGTCTCTCTGCTCAGCTCTGTTATCTGCTAACATCACTGTTCTTTTCCAAATGTTATTTAAAAGCAGAAGAGAGAAAGGACGGATGTGTCTCACAGGGGTGATCTGTCCCAAAAATATGCCATTACATGACAAATGCCTCATTTTATCTTCTGTGACTCTCAGAAGAAACCATTCCTTGCAAATTATGATTTTAGTCATGGAAACAAAGCATGTGGTAGTGAAAACAACCATAACAGAAAGAAACTAAAACGGTTTGGTACGACTTTGGGCATCTTACTAATTATTCTTGGCCTCGATCTTGTTACTTTTCCAAATGTGAGGCATAATGAAGACCACAATGGATGATTATATAATCTAGCATGTAATTTTTTGGAAAGTAAAGATTAATGGAATTTCCCAAAGCAATTGATTTTGTCAATAATTTCTCATTAACTGTTTCTACATAAAATGCTACTAGTAAGTAACATGCATATGTGAAAAGGAGCATTTGTTGAACTACATAAGGAACTACTGAATTATAAATAGCTTATATTTTGCAACTGGGTTCTTTGTATTACACAATTTTGTGTTATTCTAAAGCTTATTTTAAAATTTACTACCTCTATTTTCTGTAAATGTATCTTTTATTGTTCAAAAATAATATATAGTAAAGGAACTAAGGTTAACTCTGAATTCCAAGATCTGGGTAATGGAATGGAGATAAACAGGCTTGTAAAACAGAGGCAAAACCCATCTTCCTGTAGTGATAGTACATATTTTAATCCTAATGGGTATGTGAGAAAATTCTTTCAAAGTGAGAATGTGAAGATTGTTTTATTGTCCATTACCGGACGTTTAAAGAAATCAAACAGTCTGGGAACAATTACATTCCCTAGAATATAATTTTTCAATTGAATTTCTCTATGACTTAAAAATCTCATTAAACTCAGAGAAAAAGTCCTCAACAGGTGGGTGGAGAACTTATTAGGATGAGCACTGTCATCTTAGTCTCCTAATGTACTCTCTAAGTGTATTTGAACAAAAAATGTACATCAGTAAACTTACTACTCAATAGCGTGAACTGGACATGAATTCTAGAGCCTTTGAGATTTTCTGATTGCATGCACTGCTGGATACGCATAACTATTTTATGTAGAATCAAGCATGTGGCAGGAAAATAAAAGTCAGATAGTTTGGGACTCATCCTAAAAATTGTAAAGTACAACTTTCCAAATATGGTTGGGAATCTGTTGGGATAAAACTTGTAAATTAACTTAAGAAATAATGTGTGAATCAGAATATAAGACTCAATGTCTATTTTTAAGCTGTGATTGTTTTGAACTAGTTAGGAAAAAATAAATGTTTTTAAAATTTTGAAAATATCCACATTATATGAATTATTAATAATATTAATTTAAGAGGTTCTTATATATGTATTTGAATCATATTTACATATTGTTTTACTTAGAAAGATACATGATAAGCAGTTTATTGTGCTACTGGTAAATGACAAAGATTTGAGCCAAACAAAATCTCCTGAGCTCACATCTAACTTTTTTCCCTTCTTTCTCTTCCTTTACATTTTATGAAATGTAGCTTACTCTTATTTTGACTTTTTAATTTTGACATATAGTGACTTTTAAGAATGGGAAGAGGGCAAATATAGCTATTTGATATTTTTTCTATTCAGACAACTCTTTTATTGCCTCAGTTTTTAAGCTAAGTTAAATTATGACCCCATATCAAGGTACTGGACATCATTACAGTACTTGATTAATCATATAATTACATTGTTAAAAGGCAATTGAAAAAAACAGCCATTTTTCTATTGAAACAATAATGTTGCAGAGTGATAGCTCCCCCTTGAGGAGCTGTCCTTGAGACATGTATTTGGGGGTGCAAAGGACAAACAAGTAAGACAGCAGACAGTGGCTGCCCAGTGTTCTTGAGAGCCGTATGAGAACTGTACATTCATTTGAAAGCCTGGAAGTTATGTAGGTATGAATATACCCATGTCTCTAGAGATAAGATAGAACATGGCAAGCAAAGTTCCTGTATCTTTTCTAGTTCTGTGGAATCAAAGTAAGTCTAAGAAGTGGTGTGTAAAATAAATGATAAATTATTTTCATTGAAATATATTTTGCATTTATGATACAGTTGAGTGTGGAACAGACTGAAGAAATCAGTGAGAAACACTAAGTTGGAATTTTCAAGACACTGTGGAGTCTATAAATTAGCTAGCCTTGGAGTAGTTGAATTCAGGCCAGCTCCACATAAGGAACTATTGAATTATAAATGTCTTAGATTTTGCAACTGGATACTTTGGGCAGCACAATTTTGTGTTATTCTAAAACCTACCTTAAAATTTACTACCTGCTACTTCTGTAAAAGTATCTTTTATTACTCAAACATAATACATAAAAGAATTGAGAATATTTCCACAATGCTAAAACTATTGAAAAGACATTAAAATGAATAAAAATTTTATATTTCCAATACAGGACTTTAAATAAGTTTTATTAACTTTGGCGGAACACAGAGCTGGTCAGTTCTGTATTTTCATTTATAATGTTCAGCCAATTAGCCTCATGTTATCAACTTGAAGTATTTGCAACTGCTTAGCAGCACATACATCCATTAACTCAGCAGATCCTTATTGAGCTCAGTGTAGGATATTGTGCTGATTATTGAACCCTTGTCAGTCTGCTTCCCAGAGTATTCACTGTGAGGCTTAGCCTGGCTCCTAGCCCTGGTTTCCTGATGGTTATCAGCACCAGTGAGGTGCTGAGTTCAAGGGCAGAACACGGTGAAGTCTCAGATCTGAGAGGAGAAAGCCCAAAACTAAGCATCTTATACATTAGTAGCACAGAATTTGTATCACAAAAAAAAGCAGAAGAGCAAATTTTCTGTCAATATGCATTTGATTATGATTTCTCATAGTAAAGTATATAGCAGAAAATTCACTGTACATACAGGTCTCTCTGAAATTACAAGAAGGGAGAAGCAAACATAAAATTAGTTAAACAATTTAGACAATCATTTTGGAAAACATTTGAGGGGCACTAAGTTAGAAAACAAATGTATTTCAGAGTTCTAGAGCCTGTTACCTCTTAGAAGGGCATTTTCATAACCAATTAATTCCCCTATATAGTCTCATCATTTTCATATTTTGAAATGAAGATAAACCATACTTTTCAATAACTTTCATCTGGCATTAAACTGGTGAATTTTACCAAATCATGGCATAAATGTAGGGTTTTTTTTTCCAGAAAAGAAGTGGTGTGAAAGAGATGAATACAAACTTGCATAGTTGTGCTCAAAAGGCAAAATAAAATATAATTAACTTCACAGTCAGGAAGAGAATCCTTAGGGATGATTAGGGGCTGTTGGGATGGCAGAAATCTCCTAAACACGCATTTTATCCTCTCTAATTGGGTCCGTAAAGTAGAGATGATCAGACAAGGGTTATGACATTGCCGGGCTCGAAGAGCCACAGTGCTTGAACCAGAGCATCAAATGGAAACAAAGCAAAACAACTTCAAATTTAAAAAAAAAACACTCAGAAATGGTAAAAACTCCTAAAAAGTCCTGAACCAGCTTTACTTTCTTCACCTTTCTGGATGCATAGTGCAGCATCTATCTTTAGCTGAGCCCTCCACTTGCTACAACCCTTTATGTGCTCCTCTCACCTGTGAACATAAATTCGTTGACCATAAGCAGAGTCTCTTTGATGTTACCTCAATGAATAAATCTTGTCTCAGAGTCCATCATATAGAATGTTCTTAAGAGCTGTCCTTTGAATTAGTAAGTGGAGTCAAATGCACAATAGTAAATCAATATAAGAACTTGAAAGCTTATGTATGATTTAAATTAGGGCATGACATAATACAAGAAGCATCCATATATGCATATTATTGTGATTCTGGCTACAGAAACATATCTTTCTGAAAAAGAATTTTCTTGTTTAATGATGGATCATGTATATTTCTTTTTTTAAAAAAAGTCATTATCAGCAATTCTGAAATAGGGAGACTAAATATCTAGGGAAAGAGGCAAGAAGAATTATTTATAGTTGTCATTCACTCTGTATGAATATCAGATAGTGAAGGAGAATTCATGTAGCCACCTGAGCCTTCTGGCATGCCTCCCTCCTGGTCCTTTTACTGTATCTCTGTGTAAAGGTAGAGACGTGCAGAAGTATAGACAATGCTGGGGCAGAAAGCAGCAGCATGAGCTTTGGAGTGTGAGGACTTGGTTCCACTCCTAGATTTTCTAAACCTGCAGAGAAAATTTAGGCAGGAAGCTGTACTGCAGACAGAGAAGTTCCCCTAGAGAAAAGCAATCTCGCTACAGAGCCATGTAAAACATCACCTGCTGTATGTGTGCAGTATGTTTTCAAACTAGAGCAGACTTCATTTGTTATTGTTTGAAAGGACAGGAAGATGGATAATTAAACACATACACACACAACTGCCTTTGACTGTGTTACTTTTCCTGTACTAATAGATAACACGCTTATTTGGCAGAAGGTTATACAAGTCACGGGTCAGAAAAAGCATTTAACTCATAATCAGTGTTGCATGTTGTCACATTATGGCACTAACCATGAAAGCATTATATCTTCAGCACCTAGCATTATACCTGGTCTAAAGTAGGTTCTTAAAAAGATATGTTTAGTAGTACATTGACATAAATTGACTCAGAGGATCTGAATTGATTTATCCAGATGATTATCTCAATTTTTCCAATCACTTAACTTCCAGTCACATCTGTACAGCCCTCCAGTTTGAACTGTTTTCTCAAATGTAGAGAATGCCTGAGAGTGTAGGTCATATGATTCCAACAGTGAAACAGAGCCAGAAGGGAGGCAAGAATCGGTAGGATAAGGACAAGGAGTTGATCCCGAGGCAGTATGTACCTGTCTTCAAATATTTAGCAGAAAACCCTGGAGGAAAGCAAAGATTCCTTAGAAAGCAGTGGTGAAATCTTCACATTACAGTTTGAGATAAGTGTTGTATGAAGCAGTGCTGAGATTCTTGCTCTAAAAAGAATAGTCTGGATGAGACAAGAAGAGCTCGAAGAGCCAAAAATAATAGTGACCATATAATCTGGACAGTGATGGAAGAAATACTTAGGCTAGTTCAGAACAGAGGTCACTTCCAAGCCACAACTGTCTCCTTGCATTTCTCTATTTCCATAGAAAGGAAGGAAGTGAGAATGATCATCAGTGTCCTCTTTGTCTGTTGTAATTGTTGCATATTACTTTGTTGTGCTATGTTAGGAATGTATAGCATTTTTGTTCCCTGCCAGTTTATTGTCATTTGTAGCAGATTCTTTTGAAGGCTTCAATGATGTCTCAGGTGATAGAACTATTTCTCATACTGTGTCCCATTCGATTGGTTCTGAGTAAGGCCTATTATACCAGATAGTTGAAATGTACTTCGGAGAGGATAAAAACATTTAAAAGTAAAGAAAGAAAGAAAGTATTAATGTGAGCTCATTTGTGCAGTTAGTTGAAATGATATGACTGAAATTTAGGTGAGAAAATAAGGTAAGGAGATTCTGAGGTACATAAAGGCAGGTTTTTGAAGATGCCTGTCTTAGAAATTCTGCCTTATCTGTGCTTACATTTATTTTTCTGTTTGTTTTACATAGCATTGTTATAGAAAAATTCTAACCCCTGTATTAGAGGCAAATAAACTATATTTTATGGCAAAATAAAGGCATATCTGCTCAATGAACCTTGTTTAGATTTCATAATCTTTTTTTCATGGCTTTGAGGAAACTGTAGGATCTAAGACTTCTTAAAATAAGCAAGTGGTTTTTAGTGACATTGTGGTATTTTCTCATTCACCTTCTTTTAAAATTAAAATTGATATAATAAGGTTTAAATTTTTCATGTCCAAATCACTTTAATCAAGTAGACCACTAAATATTCAACATATGTTCTTGGTCCTAGAGATAAAACATCTCAAATAAAATGGCTTAGTTGTCTTAATTCTATTGAGAAATCTGGATACTAGATATAATTAAGACTAAAATGTGAATATTTGCAAGGTCCTAGTGATCACACATTAATTTAAAGATGCTTAGTGGAATGTCATACAAATAGTCTTATTTTTTTCTGTTTAGACAGAATCTTAATGATACCCCAGATTGTATAGAGTCCCATGAGTCATTTACTTATTGTAACTTTTAAGTTACATTTTACATGATTCAGTGGATGCTTATATCTCATTGAAATACACAAGGTTACAAAAAAAACCGGTTGCAAATAGTTGCTTTTGACTGAAACCATGTATACATTTTTATGCTGAGAATTCTTTTTATGCTGAGAAATTTTAAAAATATGTATTTTTTATATGAGATAATAACACCTTTCTCAAGAAATAGAAAGATATTTAACCTAGTGTTAACAACAACTACAGTCTATTTGAAATAAGTACAAAGTAGATACATTTGAATGTTAAAATAAATATAAGGATAGGGCTGGGGGTTTCACTCAGCAGCGTAAGTGCCTGCTTGGGAAACACAAGGTTGTGAGTTTGATCCCCGGCACAAAAAAAAAAAAAAAAAAATATATATATATATATATATATATATATATATATATATATATACATGGATAATACTTAATCTGGGTTCTGGCTCAAAATAAAGCTTGGCACAAATATATACATCTCTTCCCTTTAAAGTAACTTTTTCTTGGATGGCATTGGCCATTTGATCACATTTCACAAAGATATTCACAGAAGAGAACTTCAAAAAGTGTTTCAGAAAGTGGCAAGAAGGGATATTAACTGTGTTGGGAGAGAGTATTTTGAAGAGGCTAATGTGAATGTGTCCTCTACTATAATAAACTTTTTAAAATGTAAGGAAACTCTACAAAATATGATCAGCCAATGTATTTTCAATACAGTCACATTCTGTAACAGTGGTGTGTTGGATTGTAGTGCATAAGGATAGGAGAAAAGAGACAAAATCTTGTTGAAGAAACCCAGCCAAGAAGTACTGAAGACACATTTCAAATAGAAAGTGGGAGCAGAAAACAAATGGGAGATGAAGAGCTTGCAGTATAAGGCCTATAATTATGTTTGAGATGGAAACTTTTTCTTTGACTATCAGGATTAGACACAAATTGATTTCAAAAAGAGCATAGCTTTCTTTCTGGTTTGGGCTAATGAAGACAAAGGAATTCTTTTGTGGTGGATTAAACCCAGGGTGTTATATGTGCTTGGTAAATGCTTTCCACTGAGGAACATTCCAATGCCACCCTACCCTCCTCTTTCTGTGGTGCTAGGAAACAATTCTTTTTCATGATTGCAAACTTCCAAAGCACAGAGAAATGTTTATATTTAGACCCACAGTGGTGAAACTGGGTAAAAATCAGTTTGAGTGGGTGAAAGCGAAAGTAGGGATACATAGACAAGTAAACCTGGTGCCTTATGATTTTGAGTTAGCAAACTACTAATTAAATTTTGATAGTTGAAATTAAAAAATGCAAAGTAACATCTAAATTATTTCTAAATTATGCATCCCATTTAAATATATAATCATATTTTTTCTGTAAATTTAAATAAGTAGAGAGAATCAAGATTTCCTGGATTAATTTTAGGGTAAACTTGACTTTCTCTAGATGCCATGGTCATTACTAAACTTAGAATTATTTTGCTTTACTATATCTCATTTTTGTATAATTGTGGGTGGCTTACATATAGAAGCAATTTTTATTTATAAAATCACTTTTTAAAAGTCATATATTGACTCTATGAAGTAATCAGCAAGATTCTTCATGGTGGCAGTGTTCTAAATCCTGTTAACTGGGACTCACTTTGAAGCAATCAGATAACACCAACACTTACGGATTTTGGGTTCTCTTTCTTTGTTTAAGAATGAATTGTAAGGCTGGGGATATAGCTTGAGCAGCATAAGAGCCTGGGTGGCAAGCATTAGGTCATGAGTTTGATCCTTAGTACCAAAATAAATATGTAAATAAAGATAAATTATGTTATTCTTATTTTTAAAAAAATTAATTAATAATTGCAGTGATTTTAATGTTTTTATCTTAGAATTTTAGACTCACTAAGTATTCAATCAAATGTATCTTGGGAAAAATACCAAGAAATATAACATTTATTACTCTATATTGGCTCAAATTCTATGAAATATAGATTCCTATGTAACCTTTGTAAGTATATATAGAACCATTCACATTCTACGTACATTTACAGATACACTTTCTGTAGAAGATTTTAGGTTGTCAGTCAAGATAAAATGTCATGTATTTCTCTTGCTAGCTGTTTTCTCTCAAGTTCTCATCTACACACACTGAACTGAGTTGAAAATAGCATTGGTAGATTGTAAGTTTGCCACAAAACCATAAAGTGTTTATATCAGCAGGCAGTTTATGACTTTTTCAACAAAACACCTTCCCTATGCTAAAATTTCCAATCAAACCACAATTTATTGAAGGCTGTGTTCATTGTATTGTATACTTATTGCTAGAAACTGACAATTATAAGCTTGAGATAATTACATTCTATGGGCAAAAGAATATGTACAGATGGAGGTAAGAAAATGCGTCAATGAGCAGAAGCAGTTTGTACCATAGGACTATGAAGGAAATGTCTCCAACGAAGGCTCTCAGACTTCCATTTCTCCCCTTGCTTATTATTTAGACATTTTTAAAAAAATATAGTACATATGTAACTTGTGATCACGAGGGATGCCACTAATTTTACATCCTCCCCTCCTCTGTACGCTAGGAAATCACACTACTTGGAATATGTTTTTGTTTCTCTGTTTTCTTTATCTAATCTTTCTTCTTTTGGAGTTTTCTTGATTCTGGCCTTTCTCCCAGAAGCCATTCCCTTGAAGTATTCATCACTCATACGGCTTCTGCTAGAAAAACTGTGTTCTTGCTTTTCTGAGTTCTTAATCTGTGCCCTTTCACATCTTTGAAAACATGGACTGAAACAATCCAAAACTGAAACGTGAAAGCAATCCAAAACCTAAGTTGTGAAATTAAGCTGCCTAAAACCAACATTTATCATAGTTAAAATACTCACTACTTACTGGATATCTCTTACATGCCAGAAATCAGGCTAGATTCTTTTTATTTAAAATCATCTCCTTTCATCTCTAAACAAAATGAAGCCTCTAGGAAGTTCTAAATCTCTGAGGTAAATTTTATAAAACTGAGAAAGTTAATTCAACAAATTTTGTATTATACAAAAAATAGGCCCAGGGTTTAACTTACTTTATCTGTTTCTTACCACTCGATTTTTATCTTTGACCTTATATTTTTCCATTATGGTCAATTCCTGCTTTATTTCCTCCATCCTATAAACATCTGTTTTTCAGAGATGCAAACTTGGGTTAGTCATTGTCCTTCCTTTTAAATATTCCTAAAGATTATCTTTTGTTAATGAATTATAGATTCTATTTGAAATTTCTACTGTAGCCATCATTTTATTACCATTCTCAAAGTCAAATCACCAAGTCCATGGCTGGGCTAGTGATGGGATATGAATAAATAAAGCTGCTAAATTTGCTGCTTGGCAACAAACAATAGAACTGTGCCATGAAGACATTCTGCAACATTACAGTATTTTGCCACTTCTTTTTACAGTCTTACTAAATCAATCACTTTTTATTTTAACATCTTTTATTATTGGATGTGAATAGTAATGTTTGAGCCAGGTTTGGTCTGCCCTATGTAAATAATAGTAGAGGAAGAGACAACTTTAAGTGGATAAGTATAGAATCACTCAGTACTAACCATTACATGTGCCATCAATGGTCTTATGAAGGTTTTTAAAACTGATTTTCTATTTACCCTTAGCTGAAGTCTAAACTTTTTAAATTTTGTCTTTTCACTGTCACCCCTAATTTCAGTGAAATCAGTTTTCTTGCTAAATCAGTCCATTAAATCTTCTCTAACATAAAACATTGCAAATTCTACACACATCTATGTTTTATCTATATGTTCATCATTCTACACTCTTTAAGATTTGTGTCTTTGTGGTTTATTTATATATCAATGGTTGTACTCCGTTCAGTAACACTTCAGGAAAAGATAATAATTATAATTATTTATTGTTAAAGTAAGTTTATTGAAACATTTTAGATATGCATAATGATCATATTCATCATAGGGAATTTGTACTTATAAATTATATACTTTGATTCCTCTTTTATCCCCAATCCTTTCTCCTCTTTTCACCCATCTCCTTCCGCATTTACAAAGATTTGTTTCCATTTTATCCTTTTTTTAATGTCATTTTTTGCCTTTTGCATTCCTTTCCCACTTCTCCTATCCTAGCCATTCTTTCCTTTTGAACAATTTCTTCCAATTTTACAATGTTTGTTGTCTATTTTGGTTCTTATTTGCTCTTTCAATTATAATTCTTCCCAGCTCTTCCCATCTCTTGCTTTTACCAATTTGTTTGTCAAAGTAATTTTCAAATAGTTACAGATAAGAGTTTTTGTTGAAATGATAAAAAGGAAGGTAGCAAGCATTATCCATGTCAATTCTGAGTCACTATATTCTATAAAGTGAAATAAAAATAAAAATGGAAAAATATCTGAATAGAGAGAAATCATGGTTCTTGTCTCATTAACATACTTTTGGTTTTGATCAAGCAAGTTATCTCTGAATCTTAGTCTCCTCACCTCAACTAAAATGAGTACTTGTAATCTATAA
The DNA here is from genome assembly GCA_004027295.1 of Dolichotis patagonum. Classification (NCBI taxonomy): domain Eukaryota; kingdom Metazoa; phylum Chordata; class Mammalia; order Rodentia; family Caviidae; genus Dolichotis; species Dolichotis patagonum. The sequence continues at coordinate 51,651 of PVJX010003319.1, forward strand.
ATCTCTCATTCTAACATGACAGAGAACATTACCATTTGCCTAAGAGATGGTCATCCAGTGAGAAGCGTTATCTACTTTTTAAGCAAATGCACATGAAGATTATTATGCATATTCAGTGAAGGGTGAAAAATTAATGCACGAATATTTTCGAAGATAAATATGCTTAAGGCAGAATATTTGTCTCATAAACCTTCATCAAGTGCATTCATGTCAGCATAGCATGATACAAACATGATCCAGAATCTGAATTACTTTTTCCAAATGCCCTTTGGGGCATCTAGTCTTACCATATGTTTCTTTCGGTTTTATGAGATATTTTAAGCAGGCAAAAGAAAAAGGACCAAACTACACTGATTTCTGAACTTCTTTACTCTATAGTAGCAAACAAAACAAAACAAAACAAAACAAAATGCAGAAGGAAAAGAGAAAGGTACAGCTGATAGCACATCTTTCCCAGTTTGTCAGATTTTGCTAGTTTAACTTTTTAAACTTTTCTTTGGCACATTCTATTCATCATTACTGTTTGTTTATCATTCCTATAACTTTTCTTTTTCTAGAAATACATGAGCTATGATTGAAAGATTTTGATATGACTCAGGAGAAGTTAGTGTGTAAATTAATCTTGCTGGAGATTGATTTTGATTTCACCTCACATTACTGAGTTCCTTATTCCTTTCTACCATATTTGCCTTGTACTTTCAGTTAATGCGATATCATAAATTGCTCTACAATAATGCCTAAAGAAGATCAGGGGATATTACGTCTACTAAGAAGTCCTCTCCTGACAAATTGTAAAGTGTTAGTAACAAGAACCAGTTAATTTCCCCTGTACATCTTTGATTTTTCTCTCATTTGAGTTTTTGCCCTTTCTAACGTCACTCAACCCATGGGTCCCAGAAAAATATTCCTTTAAAATCCTTAAATAAATCATGAACAAAAAAATTGTTACTTTCTTAGGGCAAAGAAAAAAGGTATGATCTTAATTCAAGTATAAAAGCCAGATAGGAAGAAGAGTTCTCCTCTGTGATTAGAACTGTCAATCATCAATCAATCTATGTATCTGTCTATCATCTATTATCTTAGGCTTTGAATCATTTGGAAACAGTTTCTTTTTCCAGAATCTTAATTCCTGAAACTTTTGTTATACAAATATTCTGTGTAGCTATTAATGAACATTGTATCTACTTATTTCTAATTTCTACTTATTGAAATAAGTCCATATGTAAAACATGGAATATTTTACAGTCAATTTTAACTGAACACAATATGTGTACAATCTTAAGTAATTTTTTGAACAATTAAATTGCATTAAGTTCAGTATCTTGTTACAGGCATGGATTTTGAGTGTAGATATTTGATATAGTGTTATAATGAACATATACTAAGTGATATTGTAGATGTTATTACTCTAAACCTCAGCTCTCATCTGTAAAATTGGGCTTAAAAACAATGTTTAGCCCACAGAATTAGTTTGTCTATAATACTATTAGTCCTTCTTTTTCCAGTGGTGGTGATAGTATGAATGGTGAACTAGTGATCCTTTATTTATCCACACTCAAATAGCGTGAATACCCAGAGCATTCTCTATTTTCCGCTTTTTCTATGTGTGCTATGAATTTGGATACCTGGAAATCTTAAGTTATATTATTGCTAAGTAAATCCACCTATTTGTAGTACCATATCCTTTCAGTATAAAACTGATTCAAAATTCACCAAAAGTTTCAGATTTACAAGTGTTTTAATGGAGTAGAGCCTAGTTATTTAATGTCAATTATTACATGATTTCAAACTTTCAGGAAGATTGTTCTAACTATGATGTTCTATAGAGACATGCTGTAACAACATTTGTTTATATTATTTTTTCCTCTTTTTGACACTCCAATAATATTTTCTGTAAGGGAATGATCTTTGAATTACTTTTTAGAGAAATCATTTATTTGTAATATTTGACTAGAAACAATGAACAATTTATTTTCTGGAGGAAAACAGTGGCAGTTATTTATTGTTATCACTGAAAAATTATATTTCTATATAGTAAAATTTAGTTTGAGGGTCTTTTAGGAAAATATCTTAAAGATATGTATAATATATAATCATGTGTTACAACATTTATACATACCCACACATATATACATACATACATATCACATTTTAAATAGAATTCATGCATTTTGTGAATTCCTAAAGCATGACTGACTTTTAAAGCTGATGCACATGTTCCTGGTACAATATTGCAATAATGTCATAGCTGTTTCATATGATCAGTTACTACACCAAAGGGCATCCTCTGTTTTGCCACTCCATTATCAGATTTATACTCTGGATAAGGAAGGCATTGTTTAATGTCACATTTTCCAGCATCATGTTTCTTTCTGATTCCTATTAAGAAAATAATTATTTACAGTCATCTAAAATTCTGAACCAGCTTATCCTTCCATCAGAAAATATTCCATCCTCAACTGCATTTGTATTTGAATCTCAGCTTCCAATAAAAAGTCTTACAAGATGAGTTCACAGACTCCCAGAAACTGGAGTTTTCTACACTGTATTTTTATATAAGAGAAACTTACAAACAGACTCAGGTCTTCATCTTTCTCAATTGCTTAAATTATGCTTTTTATAGCCTATTCTCCAGTTTACACTGGAATGGTTGGCCCATTTAAAGTCATTTTTCCTTTTGTTGAAATTTAGTGCTGCATCCATCTTAATACCAAAAACAAGAGACATTGTACTATTTTTATAAACTATATTATTAGATTTAAAGTCCTGGTGCCATGGAGTAATAAAGCAAATTGGGGAATTACTATTATGTATAGAAGAAAAATTATTAATATTATTGATAATAATGTTCCATGCTGATAAAATATATTCATTCTATCTTACATCTGAACTCAACTCAGTATATATTAAATGTATATTTTCCAATCTTACTGTTTGAAAAATTGATATTAGGTCAGAGTTTCTAACTTTGTTAAATAAAATTTCAGATATCTACCTAAATTTTAATTCAGATAAACTATAGGGGGCTGGCGATTTAGCTCAGTGGCATAATCACCTGCCTGGCAAGCACAAATTCATGAGTTCAATCCCTGGTACCAAACAAACAAACAAACAACAGGTAAGCATTTTGTATACATATGTTCTGTATAATATTTATGAAACCCCCAAATATTTGCTGCTTATCTGAAATTAAAGTTTAACTGCATGTCTTGCATTTTATCAGGCAACATTATACTAGGTTGTGAGACTAAACTGATGAGAAAAATGTACATAAGAAATAAGTTGCTTATGTCTTCAAGTTCTTTGCTATTAAAGTTTAGTAGAGCTTTATGTATATATTTTTTAAGTTTAAAAATTTTAATATGTAAATATATTTAAATTACAAGAAAAAAACAACAAACTACACCAATGTTGTATAACTATACAGCATAGATTCCATGATTAGTAGTTGTGGTGAGCAGAATAAAGGCTTTCCAAAGATGTAAATATTCTAATCTGCAAAACCTGTGAATGTGTGATGTTGTATGGCAAAAGGGAATTCCAGTGGCAGATGGAATCATGTTTGCTGATAATGTGACCATAAAATAAAGAGGTTACCCTGGATTATCTGAGTGGATGAGCAGGATAGAAGTCATTTTCAGCCTTTGCATTCCAAGAAGGGCAACAATGAACACGGCCAGCTTTGAAGAGGGAATAAGACCCTGCGCTACAGAATTAGGCAGATTATCAGGAAGCATCAGGAAGGCATATAGCTCTTAAACCAAGATGCTAGTCAAATGGGATCCATTTCTAACTTTGGATCTCCAACAAGGCAAGGTAATATATCGGCATTGTTTTAAGTGACTAAGATTGTGGTAATTTTGCTGTTGTCATTGTGGTACTGGATATTAAAAACAGGGGTTCCATACTGAGCTAGATCCCCAATCTTTAAAAAAGATTAAGATAGGGTTTTACTAAGTTACTAAGTTGCACAGGTGGGATGCAAACTTACCATCAATCTTCTGCCTCAGTTTCCTGGAGTGCTAAAATTACAGGTGTGCACCTCCAAACCCAATTTGAGTTTGGGGTGATTTTCTACAATAGGAAAATTTGATAGTAAATTCACACTGTATATATTATTGCTTTGAATGATTACCTGTGTAATTATTTATACATTTTCAGACATGCATATTATTCCTTAAGAACAATTATTTTAATATGAACATTGTAATACTGAAAATACTTTTTCAAAAATATTAATGAACATTTAAACCATATACTGTACTGATAAATATCTGAAATATCTTAAATAACATTAATCATGTCTATTGTAAATGAAGCTAAATAATTATAAAAGAAAATTTCAAGCAAGTTTCAATTATGATACATGGTTAAATATAATGCATTCCTTGCAAAAACAGACCTAAAACCAAAATACAAGTGGAATGAATGCATATATTTATAACATATACCTATAGAGAACATGGGAAGTTTTTCATATAGTTATTAAGAATTAAATAAAATGTAAAGATTAAGATAGCATAATAATTGTATATTGATCATACAACATAAGTTTAATTTACATGCTTAGTTTTATAAGCTATTTTAAAATGGTTTTGCGATGTCAAACAGAAACACCCGATGACACCCAGGATTTAGAGGCAGATTTATTTAATGTTGTATGGACACTGAGTAGAAATTATTTGTGTCTCAAAGTGTCAAGCTTTAAGGGCCTAGGGAGGGAGGATTTTAAGAGGTTGCAAAAAGGAGGAGGCTACAGAGGTAGAGTATGTGTCTTTTATTGGTTCTTACACTATGCATCATAGTGGCCAGCTATGTATCACAGTGACCATCTGTTTCTAAGAGACAGAAGCAACTGAAACTGGAACACTAACTATACCATGAGAAACTGAAGTACACTGGTTGGGAGGAGGCATTTTCCACTACATTTCCTCACTCTTAGTTTCCCTGACAAATCTTTTTTGGGCATGTTACATGTGAACTTCTGAATCAAGACCAAACTAGAAGCAATAACACTGGGTTTGTCAGTGGCCTTAGGATGGGCCATAGCCAAGATCCCCAAGACTGAAAGTTTCTACCAGGAGTTTGTGGTTTGTTTCCCTTGTTATAGGGTTTTTCCCTAAGCTGATTCTGACAAGAGAGTGAAGGAGTTAATTTGATCTAGGAGAGTGTCCAATGTGTCTTGAATGCTTCTCAAATCTTTATCACTTGTAAGGGCCTTATTACTTATATTCTGGTCTCTTGGGGCAGTCATCCATTCAGCTAAGGCAAAGCAAGGACTGGGATAAGCAGATTAAAAAGACACAAAAATATAGGGAGTAATGTTTTGGGGTATAAAGCAGGTAGTTAATACACACCTGTCTTATATGTGTGTGCAGGAGTGCCTACAAGCATAGCTGATCTTTTAGCTAAACTTTTGAGGAACTAATTACAAGCTGTTTCTGTAAAGTTATGTGTTATTCTATGAACCATTTAGAGCTTGTGGCTTGCAGGCTGTATGTAGTTTCTGTTTAGTTATCTCTGCTACAAATTTAGGCCCATTGTTGCTGCTGGTGATCAAGGGTAGGCCATAGCTAGGGATGAGTTTCTTTTTTTTACAACAGAATCGAATAAACTTTTGTTGTCTTTACAAATGGGGAATATCTTGGGCCAACCTGAGTAAATGCAGACAAGCATTAACAGATATTTGTAACTCTTATAAGATTTAATTTTATGAAGTTTCTCTATCTTTAAATTGGGAGAGTACTATGTTTCCTGAGGTGAGGGCCAGCGACATAGACACTGAAGCCTGAGCAGGCTGTAAATGTATGGGCACCAGCATATACCTTGGCTTGAGCTTATAGAACAAACAGTGGAGGCAGATCTGGTTGTGATCTTCCAGGAGTACTGGGTAAAGATTTTCTGGCTGGGGTTGATGTTTCAATCAGTTCAATCCCCAGAGGGGGATTAGGCCTCTAGATCAAATTATTTTGCATTGGTAGCAGGTTTCCAAACAGTAGCAGGAAGCAGTGGCAGAGCTTTGGCCAAAATAACTCTGTCCAAGGTGACCACAGCGTGTCTAGCCTGCCAGACTCTATTCTTAACAGAGCTACTTCTATCCATAATCAGGGTGTTGCTAGCATCTGTCAGGGGTTTATTTTTCAGTCATGGTCTGGTGAGCCCAACTTGGTGGGCAGGTACATGGCAGGACTGAGTAGTCCACAGTTATTCAGGAGGCCCAGTATAGCATGTGGCACTTGGAAAGTTAGGTATGGGCCTAAGGTGAGCTTGTCGGCTTTCTTGATCAGCAGCACAGAGATTGATACGGGTGAAGGTTACCCCAGGATGGAGATTCACAATCAAAGGCAAGTGGTCAATGGTTCAATCTCAAACCTAGGGGACATTGACAGAATTGTGAAGCTGGAAAGAACAGAGAAACAGATTGTCTCAGAGTGACAAAATCTGATTCTAGAGCCTCCCCAACATACTGGGAGTGACCTACAGTCTTATGGCAGTTGAGTCCAAGTGAGTTGTGTCTTTTCTCAGGATCTTCCCAGTTGAAGGGGCTTATGGGAGTGACTCACAAACTGAGGAAGGCATCTTTTAAATCTCAATGTGTAAACCATGTGGCATCTGGAGATAACAGTCCAAAAAGGGTGTTTGGGCTGAGAAATTCAGATTAACACTCTATTAGGATCTTGTATTGTTTTAGCTGATCAATGTGTGGCTTTATGCTTGCTGTGTTTGCTGTAACATCTGACAGTAATGGGAGTCCCAGTGAGGTGGCATGGTTGATGGCTAGGCCCAGACTGGGGTCTTTGGCTCATACCTCCAAGAGGAGATTTTTCAGAATTTCAGGATTGTGGTTATTTAACTCAGGTTGATTCAGGCATCACCTTCATCTCAAGGAACAGTCAGAATTTCAAGTTCAGGGTTAAAGAAGAAGGCTAACTGGTTTGGTTCAAAGGAGACAGTCACTTTTAACTTGAAGGGAAGATCTCTTTCCAGATGTGTATAAGAACTGACTTACAAAGGAGTTTATGTTTGCTGAGCTCTCCTCCCAGGCTGCAAGTTTGTGCCTGGAAGATGGGGCCAGAGGTAAGAATCCCAACTGCCCTCGTGATGGTAACTTTTTGACAGAGAGAACTTTCGAAAGCAGGGGCTTCTGTTCCGTTGTCACAGGAAAGCTCCTGACTTTTGTGGTGACTGCAGGGTCTTAGGGGCCAAATTTGATGGAGCTTGATCTGTCCTATTCACCTCGGCCTGACAGGTTGATTCAAGGTTCCCATTGAGGTGAGCTTGGATAATTAGGCTTCTTTGTGCATCACAGACAGAGGGGGCAATCATTTTTTGTGTCCATGGCCCTTGTAACTTATAGTCAAAGGGCATGGTCACCTATCAGACTGGGTTTTCTTATGGATATCAAGTGTTTTTCTTTTATCAGCCTTCTGTATAACAGAGGTTGATGGGTTTCTGCCCCCCTCCCCTTTGATGTTTTTGAGAAATACTCAATTGTTTTGCTTCTAAATGAGACAGCCTTTGGAAAGACCATGGAAACTCATTTGTTGAGGGTCACAGTCCAATTTTTCCTTAGTCAAAATGTGGAACTTAGAAGAAATTGCTGACAGTCATTTCAGGTAGGCATTAGATGATGCCATCTGACCAAGATAGGCATAACTCTAAAGGAGAAGGTTCAAGGAGAGGGCCTCTATGTAGAATTCAGGCAGTGGCTAGCTGGAATCAGTTCAATTGGCTGGAAGCAGACAAGTTGGAAGTGAGAAGTGAAGCTATAGGTGTTGGCAGCAACTACAGTGGCCAATGAGGGTTCCAAGGCAGAATGCTCAGAAAGAATGGGCCTCTTTTTAAAATTTTTTTTCTTTGAGATTCAGGTAGTGGTTTGGTTTCATTTTTAACTCCATAAAAGTCCTTTTTCTGCAGTCTGGGATTGTGGGTTTTGACTAATTTGTTCCCATGTCTGATGTCCTATATGTCTGTTGTGTACCCTTGAACAAAGACAGAACAGAGAAAAGGTAAGTGTCCCTCAGAGAGAGAGCTCATTCAGATGCCCACCCAGATGTGCTTCCTGCAGATACTTAGGTATGACTTAGTTAAAGAAAATGTAAGGCCTCCATTATGCTATATGTCATTTGCCATGGGACCACAGGTGAAGGTTCCATCAGCCACTGTGATCAGTGATTCCAAGTCTTGGTGCACACACAGGGTAGCCTATTGATAATGCAGTTCATTCCACTCACTCACACATTCATTCAGCAGGCACTCAGAGGTTAAAACATTTCAACTCCGTTCCCTTGAGTGTGGTCTTGACTAACAAGAGTTGATAACTCCCTTTGTCCTAGGGAGTTATCCTAGAGCTGAGCAAGACCAACAGACAGACTAACTGGCAGGCCCTGGGGGGTCTTATTAGAATGAGACAGGGATGCAGACAGATAGACAGATAGAATGTGTCCTCCACATTTTGGGATCCAATGTAAGCCACTCAAGTGGGTAGCAAGGAATCCTCCTCTAGATTGCTGAAGTGATTCAACAAATCCCAAAGGGTACCTTCCCACTGGAACCTGGAAAGATCCTTGCTGTGTCCTCAAGGGCCATTATCACTGGCAAAAGAGGTCAGCACATTCACACTTCCCAGCCAACGCACCAGATACAACAGCAAGCAGAAACACCGAAATGACACCCAGGATTTGGAAGCAGATTTATTTATTGTCAGATAAGCACTGACTAGGAATCAGTTGTTTCTCAAAATGCCAGACCTTGAAGTTTTTATGAGGTTGCAAAAAAAGAGTATAGAGGGGTAGAGTACTTGGCTGTCTTTGATTGGTTCTTATAATATGTACCATAGTGACTAGTTATGTATCATGGTAACCAGATACTTCTAAGAGACAGAAACAACCAGAACCACAACAGCAAGTATCACTTGGGCAAATGAAGTATACCGGCCAGTGGGGGGCATTTTCTATTACAATCTCACTAGCAAATATTTAGTGTAATACCAATAATATTCTTAGAATCTAGTTGATGCAGCCATATTATTTATCCTATCCAAATGATATGTAAAACTTTAGCTACTATAGAAACAGTAAATATACAGAAAGTGTTTTTCTTTAAAATATATCATCAAAATAAATAATCTCATTTATATGTCCCTACATATTGTTATTTAATAATTGAGTTTGTTTATTGATCTTTCTCAGATATAAAATATTGTAAAATTGTATTTGAAGTGCTTTTTCTAATATATCATTGTCTTATTCACTTTGCTCATTACCAACTTATTCACTTTGCTTATTACCAACTTTGAGACAAAATACCCAACACTCAAAGTTATAGACAGAAAGGTTTTTTGTAGCTCACATATTGTAAAGGTTTCAGTTCATAGATGGCTGGTTTCAAGGCAAGGTGGTATCACAGAGGGGCATTGCAGATCAGGTAGGAGGTAGCAGCGGCAGCAGCAGCAGCAACAGCAGCAAGAGACTACAGTAGCTCTCTTTCTTGTCCTTTATATTTCATCCAGCTTATTTGACCTTAGGGCAGGTAGCATCCACATCCAAAGTGAGTCACCCTTAATTCCAGCATTGCAACATTAATCCTAGGTTTATATCCTTAATCTCAAGGTTATACATCATTGATCCCAGCACTCATGAAAATCTCCACTTATGATGATATGAAGTTTGGATGGGTCTTCTAGATACAAGCCATAACCTTTATCTTTTTACATTCTCAGTCTCAATAAGCTTTGTATTTTCTGTGTTTAACTTCTTGAAGAGAAGCTTAGTAGAAGAAGAATTGTAATAATATTTATTGTGAATGGGGCATTGTGAATGCCTACTATGCTCAGGACTCACTGTTACCAGGACTCACTGTTCTATATTCTTTTTTTCTTTTCTTTTTTCTTATTTTTAAATGAAAAAAGAATAAAAACAATGATACAGAATTTCAAAACAAATAATAGATTAACACTGGTTAATACATTGCATATTTTTATCATCAAAGTAGTTATTTATCTTTTGGATCTTATTTACTCTTTCAGCTTTTTACACTAGGGAGATAATAAAATATATATACATATAGAATGATTTATTTCACTTAGTTCTAAAAAACTAATTCATAAATATTCCCTTATTTTACCTACAATAAAACTTGGCTTTATGGGACTTTGTGAATTTTTATGTTCATATTTAACCTCGCTTGGTTTTAAAGCCTAAAGTTTCCAAAATCCAAATTGTTTAGGTCATATTACACTGTTTCATCTTAAGAATTCACTAGAGCTTTATTGAGCTAGGCTAGTATAAAATCAGATAGAATTAAAATTAACCATCCCCTGTATGGGTTGATATCAGATTGCTTGTTGATATCCCTACTACAAATCAGTTGTAGATGCCAAAACAGGACTGTGCTGCGGCATGTGCTGCACTAGCTGAGGCTATGAGATGCTGAGCTTTTGGAAAGTAACCAAATTTTTCTTCATCTTTGTTTTTTTGTACCTAGTAAGTGATTAAAACAGAGTAGATATGAAGTATGTTTTGAAGGAAGGAGTCAATGCATGAATGGAAGGACAGGACTCTCTGTGTTTTCTATGTATTGATCCTTATTAGAATTTAAAAATAGAAATTGTGTTCATGTGACACTCAAAGAGATTTCTGGATAAAAGCTGTATGTAAAAAATTTTAATTTTATAAAGATAGTAATTGAATGTTTTATAGAATACACCTTTGTGTGTGATCAATTTGAGATAAGTATTTAATTTATTCAGGTTGATGAAATATTAATGTGAACAAACAGAGCTCTCTTACCTCCTTTTACTACCTACATTCTCAGAATTTCTAGTCATTAGCTGTATTTCATAACCTGGAAAATAGTTTTCTCCATTTATCTGAGGTAAAATAAGTAGAGAAAAATAGAGATGATAATGAAGGGAAAGCAGGGTGTGACAACATGATTACAGTAGTTAGTAACAAAAGAATCTTCAAGTAGCAAAGTAGACTTTATCCTAACAGTGTCATCTCAGGCTGGGAATTGGCCATGGGGACAAGTTGCTGTCAGCTGTATGGTTCATCTTGGCTTCTTAAGTTCCCATAGATTTTGGTATGGGTACTTTTCATTTGATCTAAACAATATGATCTTATCATGATGAACATGGATTTTACAGCATATAAATTCCAGAAATAGGTGTCATAATTCCTTTTTAAATGAGATGTTTATTTCTTTATTGACAAACTGACTTGGGAACATCAAAGAAACCAATTTTGAAATCCTACATATAGGATAAAAGGATAATATCATTTTCTGGAACACAAGAATGCAGAAAATAGGTTATTATAGGAAAATACTAGGCTTTTAAATAATTGATATTTTAAACCAAAAATTACATGGTAGTTCTGCTCTTTGTAGCTATTGGTCCATACAAATAATGGATCTGTCTTCAAACCTTTGGGTCACAGACAATGGAAGAAAATTGTTTTGTGCATCTGATTTTTTTCCCTGCCTAAGAGATGGGAGTCACAATAGCTCTATTGTCTGAAAACTTTCCTTCTTGATGTGATAAGATAACATGGAACAGAAGAGACTCTAGCATGTGTATACTTCAGAGTTTTTCCATCTGAGCATTATTTCCAAATTGTTTCCGGTAAGTTTAAATGCACAGCTTAAATGATCAGGGTACATCTTTCTTTTATTTTGCTCCTGAGGAGTGTTGAGGCCAAACAGAATGGTTAGACTGTCTCATTTCTGTGCTTCAAGGGTAGATTATGCTTCTGCAGGATTTGTATCACAAACTGTAGACATCAGTCAGGACCATTGCCTGTGGGTTGGAGCAGACACTAGCTGGTTAAATTCCACACAGCAGTTGGAGTGATGAAAATGAGTAGTAATAGTACACTACTAAGCAGTATAGTGTACTAGAATTTCTGGCTTCTGTTTAACTTAGTATCCATTGTTCATTCTTTTCCCATCTCCTCTCCTTCTTTCCTCCCAACTTTCCTAGCCTTTGGCAACCACCACTCTGTTAGCCTTTTGTATGAGGACAGTATTTTTGTCTTATGTATATGAGAGACTATATATATATATATATATATATATATATATATCAGATTAATCTTATTCTCATACTTTCCCTGGGAAGGCGTACAGAGACTTGTGATACAAGTGGCCCATTTTCTTCTTTTTTGGCATGGAAGAAGACGATGGTTCTGAGTCATTTGCATTTTTCATCATCTACTGCTCCATATCAATGTGCATGATGTATGTGGAGAAAATCTTTTCCTTAACTTTGTATTTATATAGACTTACTAAGGTCTTTTATTTAAAGATTTGGATCTTTTACTAGCCAAGTTTTTCCCCTTTTAAGACCTTATACTTTTGTTTTAATTTGTTTCTTTGTATGTGTTCAACTTTCTACTGATTTGCTTTACATTTATTTCTTCTTTGACCTGTTTGACATTCTTATGCATTTCATAGCCAAAGCCTCAAGAGTTCCCAATGGGATCTCTTATCACTGTAACATTACTAAATTGAATGAAGAATCCTCACCAGTATTAATCACATACATTTTCCCTGCAGTTTTCTAAATTTGCCTTAATGCATTGCTTGTCCTTTGTCCCACATCTGATTTTCAGTTCCTCACAGAACTTGAAACCTATTAAGACACAGCTGACACAGTCATTTATTGAGGTACATCTTGTTCATCTTCCTGATGGACATTGTGATGTTCTTGTGAGAACTTTCTCAGAAGAGGGTAAAATGTCAAGAAGAAAAAAAAATGCAGAGAGGATTGAGAGGAGGAAGAAGGAAGGTGGAAGGGAAGGGAAAGGGGATTAAAAATAAATGAACTATATTATGTAAATATACCCACTCTCCAAGATGATTGTAAACTGCATGTGCTGAAGCCATGTGCTAGTAACCCCTCAAAATAGATACTATAATACCATTCTCCTTAATCTAACATGAAGAAAATAATTGTTCAAATTATAATGGGTATACAAAATTGCTCACTTGTCTATAAATTTGTTAAAAATGTTTCCTTCCTAAAATTCTCTAGAACATAAACTGAAAAGATACAACTAAAATTAACTTTCCCCCAATCATGTCAAATTCATCATATTCAATGCATTCAGGCTCACCATCTCTTGGAATTTGACAAAGGTATATAAGCCAGGTGGTAAAGAGTGAATTTGTCATGTTGGATTTGAGTATACAATTCAGCCTTGAATTCTGAAGGTTTTCACTGAGTTTCTACATTAGTTACATGAATCTCATCATAGAGACCACAAAACAGACTGCTGCTACAAGTAATTTTGATCTCCCTATTGCTTACACCATATCTCCTTGTCGATGTGCAATGGCAAGCAGAAATATCAAAATGACAAAATGATTTGGAGGCAGTAAACAGCTTTTACACTGGTGGTCCTGCTGTGATCTGTCCCTTGAAGCCAGGCACCCAGTGCCTGTAGGCTAGTACTTTTATATGCCTCATAAACAGGAGATACAAAGGCAAGATAGAACAGCCTGGCAGTTTGCTGATTACCTAGCAAGGTGAGATCATCGGTTAAAAGGCTAGATTAACAATCATGCAGCTTGGTACAGTCAGACATCCTGCATGTTCAGTTATGCTCTCATGGTTACAGGGGTCAAAAAAGTAATTACAGAGTCATGAAACAGTTACACAGCTAGGCAATTTCAAAAAGAACAATGTTTTAAAAAGAACAATTTCGTTTGTACAGTTTTTCCCTGGAGGAAATTTTCTCTCTTTCGATGTGTGTGAATGTTAAGTGTATCTCCATCTGACTAACTGTCTTCTTCACCAACGTTTTTTGGCAAGGTTTATCTAAGGGCCAGGTTTAGAATAAATGACATGAAGGAGCCCAGCACCACAGGTTAAATCTGTAGTGCAAATTCTCATGATATGTAAGTGCATCTAAAGACTGGTTTCTAAATTTGGTCAAAATGTTTCATGAATATATAGCAATATGTCAAGGGGAATTGTCATGGGGCTCACAGTGTTAGCATCAAGAAATATCTTAAAGAACCCTGAATCCAATGACTTATCAAAATTAATGCTAAACCATGTATATGCTGATGAAGCCTAAGAACTTCTGTTAAATAGAAGCTCTTTCTGCCAATCCAACCTGTAGCGTAGTTGCCAGCAATAACTTTAAGTTGCTCCTCAGGATCACATCTGACTCTTTTTAAAGTACAGTAATTGAGCTATAAAAGAATCAAAATAAAGACAGGGTTCATCTTCTGCCACACTGCCAGGATTCAATCCTGTGTATATATGGGGGCAGTTATCATTGTTCCATTGAATTTTGTTTTCACTTTAAACACGTTTGTTTGCTTACAAAGTCCTTCAAAGTCATTGGTTTTACTGCTTCAAACAATCAATGAATCCCTCTTGAAGTCTTTGACGAGAAGGAAGCACATTGTTCTGAGAAGAGTTTGGAATAGCGCAGGTCATTTCTATGTAGGAAGTAGATTTGATAGTTTTCTTAATGAATACTAAGATCATATCTCCTTTCATGTGGAAGTCATAACAACTCTTTAATCATACTGACCTCATTTTCAGCAAAAAAGTCTTTTTAGGTGTGTCTTTCTGAATCAAAGAAAGTATCCAGTGTTATTTGGATAGCCTGTTACAGTTTGTAAAGCCTGTTATATGACTTAGGAAAGAATTTAGAAGAATATCTGCTATTTGCAGAATGATGCTTGATTCATGCAGGAAGAGAGAGAGAGAGAGAGAGAGAGAGAGAGAGAGAGAGAGAGAGAGAGAGAGAGAGAGAGAGAGAGAGAGAGATTGAGAATTCCTGGGAAATTCTTGTTTGTTTGTTTGTTTGTTTTAGTACCTTGTATCGAACTCATGACCTCAAGCTTGCCAGGCAGGTGCTTATGCCGCTGAGCTAAATCCCCAGCAAGCTTTCTATCTTGATATTGATATTACAGGAATGGCAGGAAAGGGAATAATCATTCTATTTTCCATGTCTTCTTTGTAGCTATGAAATTACAGTTCTCATAACCATTCATTATCTTTACTACCTATGTCTTAGGTAGTTTAAGTCTTTTTATGCCCTTTCCCATGAATATTCCTCCTTAAATATCTAGGTCCTATGGAGAAGTATGCAGGTAGATTGTCTTGGTCTTAAATATTATCTCTACCTTTTACTAGCTCTGAGAATTTTACCAATGTTTAATTCAATTAAATTTTGTATTAGACATAATAATTATCTGCATCAAAGGGACATTGGAACATTGAATCAGATACCTTTCAAGTGCATGAGAAATACTAAGTATTCCATGAATGGTAGTAATAACTAATTTTATTATTAATTTGTTATATTGTAGTTTTTACGCTGCATTCATCTTCATAATATGTGAAATTTGTGATTGTCTTTGTGATATAATGTGGGCTTTTATTCATTTTACTCCCATGTTTAATTTAAATTAATTTAGAATATAACAACTATTCTCTGAACAAATATATACTTTCTGAACCTCACAAAATAGCATACTTTGTCTCCACCAGGATCTATAATTCTGATATATAAGCTACCTTAGAAATCACACTCCAATTACATTATGTTACCTACACTATTCTCCTTCAGGAATCACCAGTCTGTTCCAAAATTTTAAGCATAATTTAGAAGAAAAAAGCATTTAAAAAGACTTTTATTTCAAGATATTTGCTTTCCTACTCCTATCTCCAGAGTTCTAATATGCTTCTCAAAATTATTCTGAAGTTAATATTTGTCTTCTGCTCCAGGAATAATTGGGAATCAGCAATTAGTGGAATTAAGTTCTGACACCCAGGGGTATGTTATCGTGTAAATAGATCCATGGTCAGTTTGTGTAGGAGCACTCTGTTGCTGACCTTCGTTTATTACAAGGCTGATACCTGCAAATACAATTACTGTCTGATGCATATTTACTGACTGTCTTGATTTATGCAGTGAGGCTGAGATTTATATATTTAATATCACTCCAGATTTTCAAAATTTCATTCAGCTCTTCTTTGTATACATCAACCATTCCTCAGAACAATTTACTGGATCATTTGAGAGGTAATCCACTTGAGTTAATCAATTCATCAATTCATTTCTTAAATCTTTGGTAATGGATGCACTTGATAATGGTGAGTTTCAAATATTTAGAAGGATCATTATTAGCACATTTGTTGCATCTGTTAAAATAAATTCTGTGTAAACATTGCTGAAACGTATTAGTAAAATAATTTAGTTGTAGTGAAACAAATCTCATGAACTTATAATTGCTATGTTTCAAAAACTCCTATTGAAATTTAATGCTCAGTTAAGAATTTGGGAAGCAGGGCCTACGGGGAGCTATTGAGGTCTTTAGGGGTCTCTTGTGGATCAGTTAATGCAATTATAAAAAGAAATTTTAGGAATGAGTTTTCTTTCTTTCCTATGTTCTGATGCATGATAATCCAGCACAAAGGTCCTTGAAAGATGCTATCACCTTGATGTTGACCAATTTAGCCTCCAGAACTGTGAGAAATAATTGTGTTCCATGTTTTTGTGTTATATCAGCATAGAATGGGCTAAGAAACATATACTGCATATGTATTTTAGAGCACATATATAATTGTAAATAACATGTTTACTTCACATATATTATATCACAAAGATTTTAAAAATACAATTTAGTCTAGATATTGGAATTGAAGTGTAATTTTCTTCCCCAGTCATAGTTAATGGTGATGCTAGTGAACACCCTCATGCTGTCATCTTATACCTGACAGTGGCTGTACTTTTTAGTATCAGAATAATAAAGCACAGCAATATAGAGGATTTCAAACTGAAGAGAAAGAACCCGTAGATGGTCTAGAAGCATCTATTGAGTTCCTGATGTTTGCATTTAGGCAATATGGAAAAGTTCTTCAAACTTAATTATAATTTATTAGAACTTAAAGTTATACCAACAAAAAACTGATATGGAAGAGAAAAAATGTATAGCCAATTGAGCAATTATTGCTAGGCAACTGATTGCTAGGCGCTGTTATAAGGGCATTCAAATATATGGATACTGTAATTGAAATTTGGCAGGAATTTAAAAATCCATTAGTAGTCTGTTGCTGTATTGAAACAGGATATGCTCATCCTGCCTGTCACATAGTCAGCCTTCACTGACTGTCCAGCTGCTTCTCACAGACAGCCCACTGGGTCAACCTGAACCACCTTCAGCTGCAATGTCTGTGTTTTCCCACTTGAAAATATATCCTTGTTTTCCACCATGTTTCAAGGGCTTTCTACCTAGGACAGACTGGTCTGTTCAAGCACACATTCAACTCCCCTGCTCCACTCAACATCTGCTCCCAGACGAGCCCCACCTTATGATAAACAATTCCTTTTAAGTAGACCTACCTAAAACAAATCAGCCTGACAACATATAACTTGATTCATATAACCAATTATGTAGTAACTTGCTTTCAGATTTTGTATTTCCTGCTTGCAAGTCTACTATGAGCTAAACCCAAAGCTGGCTCAGAGATGGTGATTTGGATATGATTGTTGTAGGTGGAAAGGTGTTTGAAATGAAAGAGGACTCTCATCTTAGACTGTGAAGTTCCGATAGATGGCAGATCTGAAATGTACATTGTCAAGATAAAAATAAAGCAAGAAGCACATTTAAAAGTAGTAACAAACACTGAGGTAGGGGCAATCTAAATTTACACTGATAGATGAGAGTGTAAAGAGTATGTGGTATATATGTCTAATGGAGTATTACTTATCCTCACAAAAAAGGAAATTCTGCCATTTGTGTGAACATGGATGAAGCTAGAGGGTAGTAAAAAAGCTAGATACAGAAAAAAAATGCATGATCTCTCTTATACAATATGTGGCTTCTGAACTAGTCAGATTCATAGAAACAAAGGAAAATGTGGTGACTGGAAATTGGGAGAGGGCAAATTGAAGAGATGTTAGTCAAAATGTACAAAGTTTTATTTATACATGATGAATAAATTATGGATATGTAATGTTGAGCATGGTGCCTATATTTAAAAATACTTTATGGTAGACCTAAAATTCACTGAGTATTACTCTTAAGTGTTCTCACCACAAAAATAAAGAATAATAATTGTTATCATTACAGAATGCATGAATATATAATGTAAGTTGTACACCTTAAATATATGTGAATTCTGTAAACCACATATAAATAAACTGTTTCACAAAGCAGATTCTGGTCTTACAAAATTATAAAACAAGACAGGGAACCCATAATCTGTCCTTGCTGCAGATTTTGGTGAACAATGGTTCTTGTCCCTTACCTTCAGGCATTCTTAGGCCACCTCTGGTTTGAACTGGCCTGTACTGAGACAGGACCATCTTTCAATTGGGCAAAGTATATAGCTGGGGAAAAAAAAAAGCCTATCAACTTAAATGTTACATAAGAAAGATCAGACATCTGATTTTTTTTAAGGAATTAAATTGGGGTCAGTCCAAGTGCAGTTCGTGTTAATTACTGCTTAGGTTAATTAGCCCAGAAAATTAATGAGTAAGGGAAATGTAAGTCAATAGAAGTAAAACAGAATCGCTGAGGACTTCGTATATTGGTTAGCCTGCTTATACAAGTCCATTTTACTCCTAGGACAGGTGCGCTTCTCTCCATCAATCTGCCACCTAATTGGTGACAGAGGTACTTCTGCTGTTCATTTCTCCACTTTGGACACTTGCAACTGAAAAATGACTCCAATTGTATGATTGAAGACTTTCATTTTTCCTTTTTGGAGTGAAGACCTCCATAGTTTGGATCTGATGCCAGTTATCACTACTTGTTAGCTTTTGAATTTGATAATTTGTACTACAGTTAGTAAAAAAATTGTGAAACAATAACAAAAAACTTGATCATTTGAAAATTATTGAGCAATAAACTCCTTTATAGCACAATGTCAGTTTTTTTTACATAATCATTGGCAAATATCCTGCTGGAGAAAATATCAGGGACAATCAATTGACTTTCAAAATTAATTTGCTTTTATCATAAATATATGTGGTTTCAGTAGCATAACTGATCAACCGATTAAAAATGCAATGTTTTATATGCCTACTGAGATATATAACTACTCAAAAATAACCAGCACACTAATATGGTTTGTATAGTTGTATCATCATCATCATCATAAAAGTAGTGAATAGGCAAAATCAAGTGAGTAGGAAAAAGTCTACATTAGCAAGGAAGATTTTGATTTATCCTACCAAATTAATGTGAGTATAGACAACTTACAGAGAATATTAAAATGTTTAAGTGTAGTCAAGCTATATAATATGCACAGTTAAGCAGTTAAATAGGAAACATTTGAAAATTATAAATACCTATCTTTTACCTTGAAAATAGAATTTCCTATCATGCTTTTATTTTTCTATTATCATCAGTTCTATCATGTTGCATCTTATTGGGACTTTTAATATATGTGATAGTATAAACAAATTTTTTATGGAAAATGAGATATTATCCATTGAGCACTTTCTGTTATTTGGTTCAGAATATCCTGTAATTCTCTCATTCTTTTGAATGGTTTTATAATATTTTGTTATGTTTGATATTATTGTACTTGAAGCCATGCTCAACTATTGCAAAGAAAGAGACATTATGGTAGCTACTGTTAATATCCGGTTGTCTTGTTTCAAAGTACTGTGTTGCTTATGTTGTTCTGTTCTGATCTGTTTTATTCTGTCCTCATTTGTTTTATTCTCTTTAAAATAAAAAAAAACAACAAAATAGAATTTCCAATAATCACATTTACACATCTCTCAGAATGATACTTACGTGAAATTGTTGTGGGTTTTCAAAAACATTTTACATAGGTAACATCCATCTAAACCTCATGAGCAAAATAAAATGGAACTTAAAAAGAAAATGCTAATAAAGATAGAAACTAAGTTATATTGCATTGATGAAATAACCTCAAACCTATGGTTCATAAGAAAAATAAAGATTTCTTTTTTATTCATGAAATCTTTCAGGAGTCTAGGTGATCAACCAAGGCCACTAACTTTCTAAAATGAGTTCCAGGTACATAAGAAAAATACCAAGAATCATCAGATAGGATTACATCACATTAAAAAGCTTCTGCACCTCCAAGGAAACAGCCGAGTGAAGAGACAATTTACAGAATGAGAAAATTTGTTTGCCAGCTATTTCTAAGACTGGAATAATACCTAGAATAGATAAAAAAATTCAAAAATTTGGACCTCTCAAAAGACCAAATCAAAAAATGTATAACTGAACTACTGCTCGTAAGAAGTACAAATGACCAATAAGTACACAAAAAATATCCAATATCCTTGGTTATTATAGAAATGCAGTGTGAAACAACATTGAGTGTCCATCATTCTCCAATAGTAATGATTCTTATCAAAGGCTCAAAAACGCTAGTAAGATTATGGAGAAAACTAGAACCATTTACATTGTTGCTGAGAATGTAAGTCAGTGTAACCACTATGGAAATCAGTATGGAGATGCCTTAAAAAGCTGAAAAATTGAAATTCCATTTTGACAGAGCTGCACCTGTTCTGGGAATCTTCCTGCATGAGTTAAAGCCATCACACTAGTATTATTGTGACACACGCATACCCCTATTTATAGCAGCATAGATCACAATAGCTAAGTCATGGAAACGACCTATATACTAACTAATGAATGAGTTGACAAAGGAACTGACTATATACAAAATGGAGCACTATTTGGCCACAGTGAAGAAAAATTAGAGTCATTTTAATAAAATATATGTGTCTTAGTTACTTTTATTTGTCGCTGAGACAAAATACCTGATGCCCAAAGTTCGGAAAGGAAAGGTTTATTTCTTAGTTTTTGGAGGTTTCAGTCCATACTCAGTTGGCTCCAAGGCAGGGTGGCATGGCGGGGTCACAGTTCATGGCAGCTGCAAACAGCAAGTGGAAACCGGCAAGAGAGAGACACACACCTTCTTCCTGCCATTACATTACATCTTGGTTCCACCCCCTAGGAGGGTGTAGCACTGACACCACCAATCCAAGCACTAGACAATGAACCAATCACAAATGCACAATGCAAATACATGAAGCCTGGGAGCCACTGACATAAACCATGACATTCTACCCCTGGCCCCCAAAGACTCATGTACAACCTTTATACAAAATACATTCAGTCCATCTCCAAGACTTGCCAAAGTCCTAACATTTTCAGCGTTGCTGAGAAGTTCAAGTTCCAAGTCTGCTCCAATATCTATGGCAAACTCTTAATTGTAACCCCCTGTACAAGTGAAACAAGGTTAAACATTTCTGAAATTCAAAGGCACAAAATAAACATTACCATTCCAAAAGTTACAAATGGGGGAATATAAAGCATTGTATACAGAGCAAGTCCAACATCCAGCAGGGCAAACATTAAGTTCTAGAGTTCCATGCTCAGCATTTGAAGCAATGTGGTTGCAAGCTCCAAAAGGCTTGGGTGATTCCACCCCCCACAGCACTTCCAGGGATTTCAGCTCCTGCAGCTTCTCTCTTAAATCTTCTCTGCTCAGTTTTTGCAGCTTTCCTTGGATGATCCACGTTTTTGGCTTTTCCAAACTTTTGGGGTCTCCACTGCACCTTTGGCTTTACCCTTACATCTTTACATATTGCCCTCTCAGGGGCACACTGCTTGACCTCCCAGGCCCTTTGCAATCAAGGTGGAAGTCGTCTTACCCTGAGAATTTGTGCATTTTCCTTGCAACTCAAATCAGCACCATGTGGATGCCATCAAGGTCTGCTGCCAGCTGGAGCAGTAGCCAGGCTTTTTTCTCTCTTGGCTATAGGGGTCCAGTGCCTGGATTGCTGGGCTCTGTTTACCTGATTGTGAAGAAAAGCTTTTCTATGTTGTCACCATTCTGAAACCTCATATGGCTTTCTGTGCCATTCTGGAGCATGGTTCTCTGAAGGTTTCTCATCTGAGAAAATTCTTTCATCTTTGCAGTTTGGAGCCTGCAAAGGGTGAAGACCCGCTGCTTCCTGGGATGCCTGGTGGCCATCTTTCTTATCTCTCTGTTTCTTCTCAGCAATCCAAGTCTCCGCATTATCTTTACAATTCACAGCTTTACTGGAGTTTTCCTTCTGGTCAAACTCACTGTGTTTTAAATTATCCTGCTGGGCTCTTTGTTCTTGATTAGTAACATAAAGCTGGCTAAAAGCCCCCAACAATAGCCAAGCCATAGCCTCAACGTTTGACTGCCTTGAAATTTCCTTTGCCAGATTAATCAGTCCATTACCCTTAATTTTATTGTCAGGCAAAGTCTCTGGGTATGAGCAAAATGCAGACAAACTTTCTGCCAAGCCATAACACACATCATAGGGAGTCCAACAACCAATACAGTCCTCCTTCCCAGCAGAAATCTTGCAAGCCTGGTCTTTACTATCAGGCTTTCTATCAGCCTTCTGGTCTCCTGAGCTCTGACTAGAATCTCCTCTACAGAACAACCTCAGTTGCTTCAGCTCTGTGCACCCAGGCAACATGTCCGAACCTTTCCAAACTCTGCCCATAAGCCATTTCCACAGCCTCTTGAAAAACATGGTCAGGTATAGTCACAGCAATGACCCCCCCTCCTGGTACCAACTTCTGTCTTAGTTACTTTTATTCGTTGCTGAGATGAAATACCTGATGCCCAAAGTTCGGAAAGGAAAGGTTTATTTCTTACAGTTTTTGGAGGTTTCAGTCCATACTCAGTTGGCTCCAAAGCAGTGTGGCATGGCGGGGTCCCAGTTCATGATGGCTGCAAACAGCAAGTGGAAACCAGCAAGAGAGAGAGACACCCCTTCTTCCTGCCATTACATTACATCTTGGTTCCACCCCCTAGGAGGGTGTAGCACTGACACCACCAATCCAAGCACTAGACAATGAACCAATCACAAATGCACAAATACATGAGGCCTGGGGGCCACAGACATAAACCATGACAATATGGATCACAATGATAAGCGAAATAAATTTGACTATAAGGGTAAATATTATGTGGTTTCTCTTATATGAGAAACTCCACCTATAAATAATTTGAAAAAATGAAAGCGATATGGTTGGAAACAAGAAGGTAGATTGTGTGGAGATTAGAAGGGACTTGTGAAAGGGGGTAGGGGAAATTAGGGTATAAGCAGGAATAGAATTTATATGCTATGTGTATGTGTACTGATTCCCCAAGATTAATGTAATTGTTATTCACTGCAAACATACACTATAATAAAAACATGTAAAAATTAGAAATGCTTCCATATGAAACATGAAAGCAGAGAGTTAGAACGTCAAATGCTAATTTGTAAGTGCTTCTGCCCAGTAGTGACACATTCCAGCTGTGCTCACAGGTCACTGATTCAACTTGGTTACATGTCTCCCCTCCCACCTGGGACCAAGGGAGGGTAGCCTTAATACACATTGCAGTGTGATGAATAGTGACTCTTTTCCATGTTCCTTTCTCCTTTTGAATCTCAGTGATGTTTTAATTAGCATCTCTCCAGTAGCCAGTGATGTTGAATGTTTTTCATATATTTACTTACCATTCGTATTTCTTCATCTGAGAAGTATACATTTATCTCAGATGCCTATTTTTGGATTTGGTCTTTAAATTGGGGGGTCTTTTTTTCAATTACATGTTCTAGAAAGATCATATTAAGGGAATTCAGAGGGAAAATTGGCTAAAATCTTTTCCCACACTGCAGGTTGTCTTTTCATTTTTTCAGCGTTTTCTTTTGCTGTGCAAAACTTTTAAATAAGATGATATCCTAGTTGTAATAAAATGAGATTCCAAAGTATTGATCCCAATACTTTGAAGTATTTCCCATGTAGTCTGGGTTTTGTTTATGAGCTCTCTCGCTACACCTATATCTTCAAGATTTCTACCAGTTTTATCTTCCAGTATATTTAGTGTTTCTGTTTTAATATTTAGATCCTTTGTCCATTTTGACTTTAGTTTAGCACTAAACTAGATACGGGTCTAGTTTCAGTCTTCAGATATATAGAACCAGTTTTTCCAACATTTATGAAAAAGGCTATCTTTCTTCCATTGAACATATTTGGTACCTAGATATTTCACGGTTTTTGACACTCTAGTGAAGGGTGTTGTTTCCCTAATAACTCTGCGAGTCTGTTGTTTGTTTACAGGAATGCTATTGATTTTTGAGTGTTAACTTTGTATTCAGCTAAGCTACTGGATTTGGTGATTAAATCTAGAAGTGTTTTGGTGGCATTTTTGAGGTCTTTCATGGAGAGTATCAGCTCATCTGCAAATAATGGTAATTTAAATTCTTCCTTTCCTATCCTTATTTCTTTTATTTCTCTCTCTTATCTAATTGCTATGGTTAATGTTTCCAGAACTATACTGAATATGAGTGGTGATAATGAACATCCTTGTATTGTTCCTAATTTTAGTGTAAAAACTTTCAGTTTTTGTCCTTTTAATATGATGTTGCCTGTTGGTTTGTCATAGATGGCTTTTGTCAGATTGAGATATAGACCATCTATTATGATTCTCTGTAGTTTTTTAACATGAATGAGTGTTGGACTTTGTCAAAGGCTTTTTGTGCATCTATTAGATGATCCTGTGATTTTTATGTTTGGCTCTGTTGATGTGGTGTACTACATTTATTGATTTGCATATATCGAACCATTCTATCACTATTCTATATTTTCTGAATAATTCCCTTATAAATGTTGATATTTCTTTCTTTACCTGAGAAATTATTTCTGATCTGATTTCCTCAATAGCCTCATGGATTCATTTCTTCACTTGCTATCCTTTCAGAAATGCCAGATGTGTATCTGTCATCTGCCTCTATCTTTCTGTCTACTGGACTTGCTTGGAGTGGCCTGGAGGTCTGAGTTTGCACCTTGCTTCTGAACTTTGTCAATTCTATTTCAAAAGTGTTTTATTTTGTTTGCTGTGTTGATCCTTGTAAGTTTTTGTAGTAGGTAGCTTTATTACTATTATCAAGGTCCCTGTAGGTAAGGTTTGTTCTTTGGGAATTGGACTACATAATAATTTTAAAGCACTAACAATTTGAGAAGAGTTTTATTAAAGCAGTCTTAGCCTTTGAACAAATCTTTGGTTTTTCCTGTCAATGTTTGACCAAATTTTCAAGTTAAGCTCAAACAGTTATAATTTCTCCTTAAAACTGCTATTGTTTTTGTATATTATTTTATATATTTTCTATTGTAGACACTTTTATGTATTGAAGAGGATGCAGTCTGATCAATCTTATACTTTCAACAGTTAATTTTGGAAACGTCTTTCTCTTCTCTCTAGGAAACACATCTTGTAGGAAATCTTGTAAAACCACAATTGATTTAATTTTTTGGTCTTTTAGATTATTGACCATGCTGGCATATTATGTTTTTATTTACCTTTTCATGATACAGATAGACTCTGCCTTCTACTGCTGTAGTATTAAAAGACAAGTAGCTGTTTTCCATTCTCTCACTTTCCAAAGGATCATCAATTACATATTCATTCTTGTAATAAACACCTCTGCTGCCCCAATACATCTAAGTAAAACCATTCACTCTTATAATGGTTAAATTTTCCATTACAACAAAAGAGTTTATAGGTAATCTTAAGAGGTCATAGGATAACTAACCAACATAGCCTTGCTGCAAGTCTTGCTCTAAAAAGTAAATCGAATCTAGTAATCAATCCCTGTAAACATTTTATGTATCTGCCAGGCATTGATTCCCCTTCTAGCAGCCACCCTGTAGGAGCATCCAGGTCTTCCTGGCTGATTAAATCCATACTGTTGGCAGAAAGCCTGCCCAGGCCTATCACCACTTCCTGGACCCCACTGACGATCATTCCCCTTCCTTGTAGCAGTCCTCATTAATTGTCACACCTTCAAACATCAGATGCTCACCTGCTTGGATCTATTCTCTGTTTGAGATTTGTGTCCCCATGCACCAAGTGCTTACATTAGAGTCATGGGTTTTGTTACCTGTGATCATATGTATAGTCAAGAATGTCATGAATACTTTTGTTTCTCCCAACAACTGTTTCTTTCTGTAAGGGGGCTGGAAATGTTATGGCTAAGGAAAGTTAATACACAGAGTGTCAGTGTTTCAACAGATCACCATAAGCAAGCCACACTCCTTCAGTGGTTTAAAATAATTTTCCAGGTCCATACTAGAGTTTATCTATATATTTATTTAAAATTTATTTTTATGTTTTAATTTTTTGGTGATGCTAATGGTTGGAGGCAAGTCTTTGTGCATTGTAGACATTCATTCTACCCCTGAGCTACACCCTAGGTACTCATCTAAAAAATCTGTAGAATGGAAATGCCAGGATTTAATTTTATCACTAATCCTGAAATTGAAAAATAAGTAATCCATGCAGAACTTTCATAGATCCATTTATAAAATATGTGGTGTGAATATAAAGTCTTGTCATTAATCATATAAGTATAGTATTACTAGTTGGATATAGTAGAATCTAAGGCACTTAGATAGGAATTATAAGAATAATGCATGGTATGAAAACTAACTTATTTTGAAAGAGCCAGGAAAATTAAATGATACGGCTTTATCCACAATGACTAACAGAGTACATAATAGGCGGCAAACAGCTTAGTGGCTGACAAAATATGCAAACATTTATACAATAGTAATTTGATATAATAGAATTAAAATTAAATTCATTCTCTTTTGGGTTGATACAATACCTTACAATGTATATATATAATTCATTATAAGTTGTATAAAAAGATCTCTCTTGATGAGCAGAGGTTGAGCCTCTGGTGTATAATAATTCACCATGCTTACTCAAGTTTGTTTCTTTGTGTGAAACTTTTTTCATTTTTGGGGGTGTGGGGTTGCATTATCTTGTAGTAATTGAGCTGAATATTTCATACAATTATCTACATTCTGCTGTTTTTCAAATATATTAGTTTTTATTTATAACCCTTCCTCTGATAACCAGACCTGTATCTCCAGTTGCCCTTAAATATATGGAGTCCCATGTTTGAAAGATATTTCAAAGATAAATAAACAATGGAAGTCATAGCTTTTTATTCAATTTCTCAAGGACCTTTTACTCCATTGCTTCTTTCATTCTATACATGTATTCTGTCACCAAAACTCTCTAAATTCCAAAATTCTACAAGAACCTAATGTGCTCTTAACTGTTCATTGCTGCCACCACCAGGAAATTTGGGGATTTATTATCTTCCATTTAAATTTATGAAACTGTCTTATTGTTCTCTTAACTATAAACTGTTTCTACCCTAAAGTCTATCTTTTTTCACAGAAATGAGGTATGGGTATATGTGTGTTAGGGAAATGTAAATAAGTGAGAGAGAAAAGATCTTCCACATTAAAGATTTTCATGGAATTTTTGAGATTTCAACATTTTAGTACTTTTCTCAAACCAATAGATTTGTACTCGTGTTCTAGCTATGCCAAAATTTTAAATCTACCTTTTCTAAAGATAAGTTCTGTATTATTTTGCCTGGAAAACACCAGAACTATGATATCCTTCTTTCTTACTTACCCAAATTTAATTTGTACAGTCTATCACAGGGATATGTTTCTCATTTAACTGAAGCTATTTTCCGTGTAAGGACCATTTAGATTCATTTTGATAACTTTAACATTAACCTTAGGTGTGACATAAAAGGAAGATATTAAATGTCTTCTCTGAATCACTGAATGGATGGCATTTCATGGTTTCCATTATTAACACATTTTACTATTCCTAAATATTATGGCTGTAAAATACAAACATAATTGTTCAACTAGGAAAGTGGAGAAAAAGGCAGCACTAACTGCTAAAATTTTAATTTAAAACGGTCTAGCCATTAGTCTTTATTGACATCATCAAATGTGAAATGCTGTTTCTTGGATTTTTTTTATCTTTTTTTGGTACAGGAGATCGAACTCACGACCTCGTGCTTGCCAGGCAGGCACTTATGCTGTTGAGCTAAATCCTTAGCCCATGTTTCTTGGATCTTAACATAAATTTGTTTTCATTTGTTCTCTTCGTGTAAAGAACCATCTACCTATGTTTTTATAAGATACGAAAGTTCTAATGTTGACAATGAACTGTCTCTTCATCTGGATGAATATGAAATTAATTATTCTATAAACCTAAAGCTAATGTATGTTTCTGTGTATCTCACACTTCAATAAAAATGTTAAAAAAATAAGATATGAGGTTGAGAACCAAGAGTCTTTAGATATAAAGAATCCAGTAATGAAAGATGATAATTTTTGTGTTGAGTTTCTGTCCACTTAAAGCAGCAATGAACAGCTATTGAATGTAGGTAAACCCCCATTGCTAATTTGAAGCATTGTTGAAGCATTCGATCTGTGAACAGTCTGAGTTCACTCAAGGAAAATAGTAAAAAAACAGTAGGTATTGCATAAAATATTAAAGGAAAGATGATTTAAAAAGTATTGGACAATAAAATGTGAAAGTCCATGCTAAAATAATGCAATAATTACTTAAATAATCAAGAGCTACTGACTAGGGCTGTGGCAATAAAGTGAACAATTTGGGGCCATGAGTTTCATGAACGTAGAAGGAGAGGCCCTGAAGATTTGTGCCGGGACTTGGTGGGAAGGTGCTGCTCTCTAGGAGTGGTCTTTTAGGACTGGCACTGGCCATATGAGGAAAAACATGGACATAGTCTCTAGTGTTACTGTAGGGTTGGAAAATGTCTCCTCTACCCAGAATCCAGAGCTCAGTCCTCTGAAGAAGAGCACTGTCACATATGTCAGTTCTAATCAGTGGGCACATGAGTATCCTCTAGCAGTGATGACAGGATCTAGAGACAAGAACAACGTGATGCTGCTGTGAAAAGTGTCATTGCTGCATGACTCTTAAGACAGAAAATGTTACTTTTATTCTCCATTATCTGCCTCCTTACAGAGTACCTTCTCTCTGCAAAACAAATCAGAAAGGCAAATAATGAGAATATAAATGTAAACCCCCAAATTTGGAGCTCATAGAAGCAGAGAGTAGAATGCTGTGGTCAGAAAACAAGGAGTAGACTATGGAGGAAAAAATATGCAAATAAGGAAGTATGGATAAAAAGATATAAAATTTCAGTGAGAAGACAGGAAAGGGTTCTGGTGTTCTTTTGTGCAAGGTGGCGATAGTTATTAACTGAATTTATATTTTAAAATAACTAAAAAGAATGGATTCCCTGTGTTCTCATCTCAAAGAAATGAGTATTTGAAGTAATAAATATGATCATTCAACTGTGTACACATGTACAAAGCATTATTGTATCTCATAAACATAAACAATCATTTGTGAACTAAAAATAAAATACAAATTACAGAAAAGAATAAACATTGCTTGCAGTGACTTTGCTTCACTATCATAAACTAGAGCCTGTAGTAAGGTAAATTTGGAGAGATCCAAATTTGGAGAGAGTTATTGGTAGAAATCAGTTGCATAACCTAAAAGATAATAAATCTTAATTCTGAATGAATGTGTCATGAATTCTCCTAGGAGCAGAGGTCTATGTTTATTTTTCTCAGAAACTTCAAAAATAATATATGTCTAATAACAAAATAAATCTGTTTTTATATCCATGTCTTGATATTCTACTCTACGCTAACTGTGGCAAATGTAGAGGTTGTTCACTATATGTCAATAACTTTGATTTCTTCTAATTAACAAGTTCCTTTCATCAGTTAATGTAAAATAAATACATGATTTATGACTATGTATTTCACATGGTCATAAATCATGTATTTATTTTATGACCATGTATTTCGAATTTCACATGCTAAAAGGTCTAATTTGACACTGAGGCTACATTATATCCATTAGAGCTCATCATTTACAGGTACTGCCAATAATGCTCATGTGTACTGGTATAGAAGAGGGTAGAGGTAAGGGGGAAAGAGTGAAGTAAATTATGCTATAAAATATTTAACATCAATTGCCAGCTCATTAGTCAGAAAAAACGAGAGACCGCCAGAAATGGTATTTACCTCCGTGCTTTTCCGGAGGCACAGTGTTTCCTGGATGGGTGAGTGTTTTCTGAAGAGTTAGGTGTTTTGTGATGGTGTTCCAGGAAGGGGCTTCCCATGCCGAAGTCTCTCCAAATGGGACCCAGGACCCAAGCGCTCCTGCTGCAAACCAAGTCTCCTGGGCTCCACAGAGATTGGAGGGTTCACAGCCTTGCTTTTTCCTTGGCAATCTTGAGTCTCTTTATGGCCTCAGAACCTACCTGTTAGTGTGAAACCCTTTTAATGTTTATGCCTGACTTCCTTAAATTTCCAGCATGTGTCTCTCATCTTCTTTAGGAGACATATCAGAGTAAAAGGATGCATTTGCTTAGCCTTAATTTGTTGACTTTTATCTAGAAATCTGTTGTCCTTGTTGCTGATCTTTGCCTTGAATTTTGTTTTCCATTCAAGAGGCAGGAGAACCCTACCTGCACTTTATCATTAAATACATTTTTTCTTGTCTTTTGCATCTGATGTCCTGATTGCCTCTTCTTCCTTTTTTATAGCTGGGGACACTCAGCATCCTAAGTTGCCAGTGGCCTATCTTTAGAGCCTCATATTAATGTCTCATCAGGGTATATAAATCTTTACCCCAGAATTGAGGAGGAAACTTTTCTGTTTCCAGTGTACCAGCTATGAAAAGACTGTGATTCCATCAAAGAAGATAGAAAAAATTCTATCCAGAAAAACATTAAGAAGTCAAACTAATTCTCAATTTATTATAATGATAGAAATGAACCAAGGGCATCAATAGGCCAAAAAGAAGACTGAGGCTGAGGAATTGCAACTGGTACTGTCTAATGTTCTCTTTGACACATTTACATATGAAGATGGTTATTCTGAGAACAACTGCAGAATCCTTCTTTGGAAATGAGTAAATCCATGCAGATTCAGATTAAAGTGCCAATTTAGAGTCAGTGTGCTAATGGAAGGAGCCTGCTCTAGGTATGAGGCATGGGCCTCCATGCACAATTTTACTTTGAGTGTTTCCTTTAAACTTACTGCACCCAGTCTCATTAAATAGTTTTCATGGTTCTAATAAAAATAAATGAAAGAGCAATTGCAGAGTTGAAGACATAGCATAAAGTATCTAACAATTAGTAACATTTGTCTAATGTGCTTCTATCCTCTCTCCATATACTACAACTTTTGAGGGAGGAGGGATTTTGACTGTAGGCTACTGGGTATTCTGTCCACAGGCTGACACTGACTCACAGACCGTGTCTGGAACTTCTTAAATTTCTTTGTATACATAGTGCTTAATACTACCTATTTCATGCTTTCTTAATACAGACAATATTGCCCCTAATGGAATGAAAATTAATTTTTTAAGAAGTGGGAAAAAAACCTTAGTCCTATGCATAACACATATATATGAATCTAGTACATAAGAAGATTTACAGTGTATCTGCTATATGAAGTTTTCATTGAGGAGGCGATTAAGCAAACATGTCTAAAAACAGATTTTAGGGAGGACGGTGAAAAAAGCAGCTGAAATACTTCTCTATTTAATTGCAGTAAACTAATTTTCTTGCAGCATTTCTATTGGGTGTAGGGCAAAAAGCCTAGAGATAAAATGACTTCTCCAAGCCCTCAGAATTAGAGCATCAATCACATAAGTGAAAGAGACCTCTGGGAGTTTTACTTTTAAAGGGACATGCCGAGAAACTTCAGATATTACAGGAAAATGTCATAGCAAGAAAACTGATCATGATCCAGGGATATAGATCAGCAGCATAAGCACTTGCTTGGCAAGCATGAGGTCCTGAATTTGATTCCTGGTACCAAAAAAGGAGAAAAAATAGTAACACTAAATATTTCTCAATTTAAAAAGTCTGCTAATATCTGAATGTTCATAACAGATTGTGCTGGTTTCACAATAGTAGAATCACTGACACATTTTGATACAAAAACTTGAGAAGACTTCTAAAGGAAGTTGTAATTTCCCAACTTGAAAGAATTGGGAGATCAGTGCTAATTCATCTTCATAGAGAATGTATGAAATATCACTTAACATATCTAAGCTCATTTGCTTAATCTAGGTAATCTGTAGATTCTTTCTTCCTCCTTTTTTTTCCTTCCTTAGTCCCCTTGCTCTTTTCTATTTCCATTTCTTTTGTTTTAGCAGCAACAATTCTTTACAAAATGACATCTCCTGAGACTCTAAGTATAGAATAGAAAAGATCAAACGGGGTCATCTTGCTTCTACTTTCACTTTGGATCTCGACTTTACCCATTAGGTGAAAAGAGACTTTGGCATGCTAAGACGGCTGTCACCCAACTTTATATTCTAAAACTGTTTTGAAGCACACATGTATTAGATGCTTCACTGAATTCTTCTATGAGGTAGAAATATTCTTATTTTTCTCCTGACTTTTTGCCTTGTACCAACCACTGTCTGGCCTTATGCTGTAGCACAATTTGCAAGTGTTATTATTAGTGAATCATATCCCTTGAAAAAGTAAATAGTGTACAATATATAAAGGTTTAATCTCTTGTTTATTTAGCTGATTTTTAATTGTGTTTTGCTATTATAAAAAAAACTTCATTAGTAAACTCCCATAGAGTATTATTTATTCTGTGAACTTAATCAAGCATATTTTTCCTCAGCAGTTAGCTACCTTAAGCAAATATTTTCTTCAGAGAGAAGGCATTTTACACATTCTTAAACACTGCATATTGTGATTTAACCTGTGCCTGTAAAATATCAACATGTTTTCACAAAAAGCACAACTTGAAAATTGGCATTATTAATCAGTGGTAGTAACATTCAAGTGTATAATTCTAGTTTTGAAGACTTGAAATATTGAATTTTCCTTCCTTCCTTTCTTTTATTCTTTCTTTCTTTTTTTTTTGTACACATAGACCATCATGCATTTGCCTGTCTCCCACAAGCATGTTCTTTAGGAAGGACCCATCCAAGCACATGATGAAGCAATTAAAGGTGACTTAACAATTATTAGAATCAAGTATATGGATAGGTGGTATGTGTTTTGCAGCCATTCTCTAAATTTATTTGAAATATTGTATATTTTACATATTTAAAAGGAACATGCCAATCTATTTGAGCCAATAGTGAAATTATCTCTTAAAACTGAAGATAGCTTATACCACTTACATCAAAATACTTGACAGTGCATGGGAATCACAATCAACCTCCTCTCTCCCTATAGATTCTAAATCAATTGAAAAATTAATGTAGAGTTACAAACACATAAAATAATGAGAATATTTATTAATTACTAGTACATACGTGTTGGAAATAATAGTTTGACCTTGAGAGCTAATCAGTGGCCTCATAACACTCCATCCTTTCCCAGTGGACTTGTGATCTCCATCTTCCTATTCATTATGAAGGAAGGAGGAAGAAAAGAGAGAGAGATGGAGGGAGATGGGAAGGCAGGGGAAGAAGGAGGAGGAAGAGACAGGAAGGGAGGAGAGACTGAGATTCTGCAAAGCTGAAACTTCTCTCCCGGCTAAACCACAGGAAGCTGTTCCTGAAGCTAGCAGTAGTGGTAGGAAGAATATGCTTCCTGCAGATGGATGATTCCAAAAAGAGTGCTGGAAAGAGCTGAGATGTGTATTTTTAGTGTCTTTGCCAAGTCTTACTGATGAGATAAACCACTCCCCTTCTGGTTGGAGACTTACTGGCCACGCCCAGGCAGCTGATAGATGAGGGATTACTCCATATAGGATTGGTAGGAGAAATCCCGAAGGAAGCCATTATTCTAATTTAGAAGAGCAGAAGCAACCTGGTAGAGATTAGGGACTCTCCCAAAGTCAGAGAGGTGGTAACAATGGCATCAAAATCTCAGATCTTCTGCAATGAGGCTGCCTTAGTGAAAGGGTGTAAGGCCGCATGGTTATAACCTGTGTGAGCATCTGTCCATTTCCTCTCGCTGAAAGGCTGCCATAGGAGTTTTCAACAGCTCGGACTCATCTTGTGCTAAAATGTGTTCCTCAGGAAAGATGGTAATTACTCTTTTAGCACAGACCTATTAATCTTTTAGTACATGCTACTTTTTTCCTTAGGAGAAGCTTCTCTCCATCACCCTTCGCTCTGCTTTTCCCCTCCAATTCTGTGGTCTCCAAAATAGGGGCTAAACTGCTCTGCTTCTGGACAGTGCTCTCCTGCTGTGAATCTTGCAGGTGCCTTTTATATCATAGCCTCTGGTGTCTTACAGTTAGATGCTTTTCGCATTTTCTTCCTTAAATATATTGAGACTAATTAAAATTATTAATTACAATAAAGGAAGTAGAAATTTCACGGCAGAATTTTTTATTGGATGAAAATATTTATCCACATTAATCCACATTAATTCTTTAATTAAAAACTAGTAAATAAGCAAAAATGAAAGAAGAAAAATTTCTCAATAACCATTTCCAGCAAAATCAATAAATAGGCCATCTCTATGCCCTTTTCCCCTCCCTACATGTGTTGGTTCCCATTCTATGTTTGATATTTATTGTAGCAAAAATAAGTCTTTGGGATGTGGAGTTTTCACATTGGGTTTATTGTCCATTAGTGTAATTTTAGGATTTTATATATCAGCTTTGTCAAGAAAAGAGACAAATGTTATCCACTTGATAAAATTATTAATTTTAAGAATTATGTGCAGGAACCATCTAATCTTTGTCTATAAAATCAGTATTTGCAGTTAATATTTGTAGAGAGGGAAAAGGAGAGAGAGATAGACACAGAGACTGAATGAGAGAGAGAGGGAGAGAGAAAGAGAGAGAGAGAGAGAGAGAGAGAGAGAGAGAAACCTGTGAGAGAAACCTGTGGTAACATTTTTTGTGTGGTTGTGACTTTGTGCAAGTCAGTGATCTCTTTCATCTCTCAAGCTTCTTCACATATACACCGAGTAAATAATAAGATCCATCTCACTGGTTATGCAAAGATTAAATGAAAATAATATAATGAGTGTAATATTGTCAGCACAATTCTTGGCACAGAATATTCTTTGTAAGTGTTAGTCGTGTGGTTATTGGATTTGGGGGGCATTATGCAAAAATTCAGCATAATACTACACCGTGAAAGAAAGGGTAGATTGTTTCATCATTTTACTTCGAAGTCTACTTTGTAATTTAGACACTGAATGCAAAACAAACAAATGAGGAACAGGTCTCCAGGGGAGAAAATCTCTATGAACAATGACAATATTCCAAAATATTTGAAGGTTAGCTTAGAAACAAAAATGTATTATTTTTATTTTGCAAAAATTATTTCCACTTTTTATTTTATTTTATTATTTCAACAACCATTCTATTTTTAATCTTATTTTGCAAAAAAGACATGAATGCCTATGAAAAATAATTGGTTAAAAGTTAACAGAAATTAGGAAAATATAGGAAGGGAAATCTGTCTTCCTTTCACTTTTAGTTCTTTGTTTTGTATGAAGCCCCATTATGTGTAACAGTAATAAATTTTGTAAAAGTTATATACTTTTATGCTCACATATTTATAAAATGCAAACATTGTAAATTTGTGAGTGATCCTTTACTTAAACTGAAGCTCCTTGAAGAAACACAAAGAAATTTTATGAAAATGTAAATGACAAGAAAAAATCCTTTTCCATGTAAATGCTGTAAAATGCAGATAATAGAAGCAGTATTTTAGGAGTTGTTTAGTTGTTGTGGGCTTATAACACTACTGAATTGGATTTATTTACAATAAAAGAAAAGCCTGGGCTCCATTGACTAAATTATGTTTCTCTAAAATAGTGAATAATTTTTTTTTTTAATCGGTACCAGGGATCGAACTCACAACTGCCTGCTTGAAAGGCAGGCGCTTATGCCACTGAGCTAAATCCCCAGCCCCAATAGTGAATAACTTTATGATACCCTCAAGATAATACTAGTGTTTGTAGAACAATAGTTACTTTTGATCTCCAAATGTGTCTGTTAGTTTAGAAACTGCCAACCTCAGACTTTACAGTATAAATGGCATATTAGCAAACTCTTCTAATAATTTAAAATATCATTCCCAAGGACAAAATGTATACTCAGTCTACATTTATAATTATCAACAGAATAACCAGTGTAAAAGAGGAGCCAATATAAGTTATATATTATAAGGTCAACTCCATGAATACTGAAGCCAGAGGAATTATAAAACAGTGCTTATCCAGAGATTATGTTCTATTTTCAGACACACCTCTAATTTCCAAAAAAATGAATAAATAGTAGTTAATCAGGTGCCTAATGTGTTAAGAAAATCCTGGAATGTGAACTGGTGATAAAATTCTACCTCATTTTGAAAAATGAAAAAAATTAGATTAGTGAAAACTGAGAAGGTAGGGCCGGGGATTTAGCTCAGTGGCTTAAGTGCCTGCCTGGCAAGTGCAAGGTCATGAGTTAGATCCCCAGTACCAAAAAAAAAAAAAAAAAAAAAAAAGAAAAAAAGAAAACTGAGAAGGTCATGAAATTGGGAAATACTCAGAAAAGTGATCCTCAAAATTTGGAAAATGTATTTAACTCAAGACTATCAATAGAGTAGAGTTAGATTACAGATGTATGTTGTTTACAGACTTGGGTTTTAACAAAGCATTTTCCCTGAGTCTACCTGAGGTTTTCCAAAGACATTTTAAGGGACTGTGATGTACAAACTATTTTTCTTTCAATATTTAGGTATTACTTGTGTTTTTTACTGAGTTTAAATGTGTTCTATAGGTGCTGAAGTTCTGCTTGGTGAAACTGCTAATGTCTTAATGTGAATCAAGACTTTGACCCAAACTTGCGTTACTGGTCACTATGTTCTTTACTATCTGCACTTGCTATTTTTAAAGAATCCAGTCATTTGAGTGCTATAAGAAATAAGGATGCTTAAATTTGTCAAATCTAATTTTACCAGGTTCCTACGTGGTGTAAAAGAAGCATTTCTCTTACTACAATATGGTGGTTATTTCAGGTTCAAGGGGAGGCTCTTATGAAGGAAACCACAAGCTGAGCAAGTTATTTTTTTTGTGGAGTGCCATTTTTACTTGGAGGAGTGATTGACAAATAAATTATGGTTATTCAAACTTAGGTAACTGGCAGATATTTCCTGGAAAATAGAGTAAGCTTTTTACTTTGAGGAAAATAACTGACAGTATCTTTGTTGCCAATGACAAAATTTGAGCTTTCAAGCAAAAAATAAAGTTTTAGAAAACATACTATCACCATAAGCTTTTCATATGTTAAAGCATTTTTCTGATAAGATCAGTGGTGATATTAATAAATATAATGTTTTTCAGATTGGATAATAAAATATATCAACATGAAAAGCTTCTGTAGCTAAGTGAACCAATATTTACTAAATGATAAATGCATAATATTAAAAAATCACCATGAATACATAGATGCCTGGATGAAGATTCAAAGTACAAAATTGACCAGTGACTATTAATATGTAGATAGTAACTTATTTCATTGAATTGTTCATTGAATCTAAACTTTAAGAACTACCTAAAGCAAATAATAGAGTATTTAAAAATATACTTATCAGAAAAGGTTTTAAATATAATTCCTTGCTTTTAAACAATATTGTTTGTGTGAGGCTTGATTTTTCATTATGTTTTTAAGAAAGTAACTTTTACATTGATTCTGGGGGAAAAAATGTAAAGATCCATACTATATTTTAAACTTGAAAATATTTGAATGTGGAAAAATAAATAGTCCTTTGGCTTGAAAAATACCGCTTTTTATATACTAGCTCTTAAAATTTATAATGGTTTTT
Organism: Dolichotis patagonum; assembly: GCA_004027295.1. Taxonomy (NCBI): domain Eukaryota; kingdom Metazoa; phylum Chordata; class Mammalia; order Rodentia; family Caviidae; genus Dolichotis; species Dolichotis patagonum. Next base: position 89,326 of record PVJX010003319.1, read on the forward strand.
TGTTATTTGAAATGAATTATGAATAAATATTTTTAAATTACTCAGTTTTAAATTCAAGTACTAGTATCAACAGATATAACTTAAATAAAACACTGAAGTTTCCTTATCTTTTGCAATGTGTTAAAAGGGTCTCGGAGGCAAAGTGGTTGGTAAGTGCTAATTTGGCAGAAGGGTAAGTACTGAGAGTTTCGTGGCTTTACATAAGGCATCTTTCTCATTTTTGTGTCCATTTACCAAACACTCACATTTTAAAGGAGGAGAGGTTTATTGGTTCATGGTTTTGGTCAGCTGAGTGACAGCAGAGTGGCTGAGGGAGGATGGTTCACAGCTGCTGGGAAGCAGAGACAGGAGCAGTACAGGAGAGGAAGATGTGAGGGGCCAGACAGAGACTAACTTGTGTCTCTATGACAGGCACACCCAGATTTTACAATATAATAGAAATGTTAGTTTTATTTCCTCATACAGGAATTACATTATATTTACCTTTTTAAAGATCAAGCACCTGAACATTCTTTAATGTTTTAGATGAAGTTTCCTATGAAGATTTCTTAACTTTATCCCCTAGTCACCACTCATCATCTCTCACATTACCGTTAATTATGAGGACCAAGAACACACATTGCTATGCTCTTATGTGTCCTGATGCCTTCTCTTTTGCTGTTTCTCTTGTTTGGAAAACACTTCTTGCCTTTATCTGCCTTGTCATCTGCCTTAAGAAACAATCAGGTTGTGTGTTATATTTTTATGACTGTACTTGAGTTAGAAGTTAGAATATTATCCTGACATTTGTGGCCTCTGTATCCATTTTCTCCAGTGGTTATTAAGCTTTCTGAGAATAGAGACTTTGTGCCTAGTAAATATTTGTTAATGGAAGTGCTTGTTTTGTTTAGATTTATTTGCTTAATAAGTGATATAGTAAAATACTAGCTAGAAAAATCAGGTAACTGCCTTCAAAATGATTTCAAATAAAAAGATCAACAATATAACTTATGAAGAATAAATTCGTAAAACAATATAACTCTGGATAAGCAAACTGAAAGGTATCTAAGTCAAACTCACATTTTCCTCCTTATTGGCATAGAGAGCGGGTGATGATAAAAAGTGTGATAAAAGTGTCAAACAATAGATCCAGGTAAATATAACCTTAGCTTTCAAACCAAAATCAGTTATTTAATATTTTAACAGCACATTTGTTTTACAAAGGCCACCTTTAAGTCATTGCTTCAAACCAAATTTCATGGATGTCTTTTGCAAAAATTTTTAGGAAATAAAAATCTGATTCTTTCAGAATAAGAATTAGCCATAGCTCTTTTTTTAAAAATCATTGTGCTAACATTGAAATAATGAATAAATTGACCAACTTTATCTGGACAGGAAAAAACACTTCACTACAGGGACAATAAGGAAGCACTTATTCTTAATATTTCTATATGTTAATCCCACTGAAATGCATGCAAAGGACTATACAGACTTGTTTGGTTTTTTGTGTGCCTGCCTGTCATTCTATTGCAGCTATTTCCTGAATCATAATGGAAGTCCATTAGCATACCACATGGGTTGAGTTTGCACAGCTGTCCTTGCCAAGGGCTTCCCTGCAGTTGCTCCATCATTGGGTAACCAGCTGTTACATATTTAAAGCCTCCATCATTTTGTATGACAGAGTAACTTAATTATGCCCTGCTTTAGAGATGTTAAATGAAATTATCTTCAAAACAAGTGCACTTCATTTAATATTTTTCTCTATCAAGTACTTGAACTGTGACATTTACGTCATGAACACTAAGTAACTAAGTGCTTTATAAATTGAGTGTTTCTGATGGGGTAATTATTATTGAAGCAGAGCTCTACTATAAAGTACCTGGAATAAAAATCTTGGTAAAACTATTTTGGAAAAAAATTAAATTTAATAGGAGAGCTAATAAGATGTGTTGTCAACTCTCTAGACCAGTCAATTTTTGTTTTTTAATGATTTCAATAATATTTTCGTAAATCATTCAGTAGATCATAAAATCTGTTTATTCAGTCATGACTAATAAGAAGGAAGAAAGGAAGGAAGGAAGAAGAGGAAAGAGAGAAGAAGGAAACAAAATAGAGTAGGGAGAAACAAACAAAAGGAAAATGATATAAAAATGTGTGTTAAGCACTTTTTCATGACATTTTAAATGTATACCAATCCTGGATTAAAGATAAATATTTTTCTAATGTATTCTCTGTTAGGAAATTTTGAAATTGAAGTCAACTATATAAACCTATGGAGAAAGTTACCATTTTAAACTCCTGAATATATTCATAATCTCATAAATATGTGCCTTCATCATTATGTTTCCATTTTCTCTTTCAACAACTATTTTCATGGTGATAAGATGTGTAGAGCATAATGTTTGTCATCTTAATAATTTTAGGTATACAGTTCACAGATACTAGTATAGTCATACTTTTGTGCAATTAGCACCATTGTGTGTCTCTAGGACTTTTCTTCTGTCACATGGGAAGCACTAGTCATTAAATAAGTCCTTATTCTTAACCTCAAGTCTTGGTAACTATCATTCTTTTTTCTGATTTTGACTACACAAGGTATCCCACCTAAATGAAATTGTGCGTATCCGTTTTGTGAATTTCTTATTTTACTTGACAGAATGTTCTCAAGGTTTCTCAATGCTGTAGCATGTTTCAGAATTTGCTTCCTTTTTTTAACCCATTCTGTCAATAGATAGCTTCTGTGTTTTAGATATTGTGAATAATGGTGATATGAACATAGACATACAACCATCTTCAACACTCTTTTGCAGTATTTTGGTACATATCCAAAAGTGAAATTTCTACTTAATAACAGTTGTGTTTTTAATTTTTTATACTTGCTTTAGTATTTTTATAGCAAACTGATACTTTTACATTTTTACTTACAGCGTAAATAATGGTTCTAGTTTCTTCAAACCTCTGTGATATGTATTATTTTCTGTTTGGAGCTCTTTTTCTCTTTCATTTTGTTTGATTTTTTGACAGTAGATGTCCTAATCTATTTTCTGTTGCTATAACAAAATACTAAGATTTGACTTACAAAGAAAAGAGATTTACGTGTTCATTTCCAGAAGTCTAAGACATGGATCTAGCATTTGCTTGACATCCAGTGGGGACCTTCTGGAGCAGGGGGCTTCCTTGGTGAGGTAGAATAAGTAAGCAAGAGAGAGCTCCCTTTTATATCAAAGCCACTCTTGTAGTAGTTAACTCATTAATCCACTGATCTATTAATCCCTGAGTGGCTTAATCCATTTGTAAAGGTAGAACTCTGAAGACCCAGTCACCTCGTGGTACCTAGTCACATCTTTTGAAACTTCATACTGAAGTTGCATTAAATCATATTTTTCTTTGCATTTTCCTAATGAGTATATTCTCATGTGCTTATAAGCCATTTATGTTTCTTTGAAGAAACTTCTATTGTAGATCATTGGTCATTTTATATTAGAGTTGTATGTATTTCTGTTGTTTTCCCAATGATTTGTATTCAAGGTAAGTTTAAAATTATAGAATTGCAGATGTAGTACACAGCTCCTATACACCTTTCTCCAAGTTTCTATTATGCTAAAATCTTTTATAATTATTATAAGTGAAATGATCAAAACTAAAATCTAGTATATTAAGCAAATTGACTTTATTCAGACTTCTACTGTTTTAGTGCTCATATTCTTTCTGTGTTCCACTATCTAATCCAAAAACGTATGTTGAGTTTATTGAAAAGTTTCCTTAGTCTGTTCAATCTGAGACAGTTCCTCAGGGTTTCTTCAACATTCATAACTTTGAAATTTGAATTGTAACAGTAATTTAATGCAACCTACTGACTTTCTCTTGATTAGATTAACTATAGGGATTATTAGGAAGATTATTCTGTAAGTAATATACTCTTTTGCATCATATCAGGATTATGTCATGCAACATTTAATATTGTGTTATACAATATGTAGTGGTATGTTGTAATATATCCTATTACTAGTGAGCTAACGTTGTACTTCATATTTTTTTCTAGCTTTTTCCACTACAGATTTATAATTTTCTCCTTTATTTTTCATTAATATTTATTTGGAAAGGATTCTTTAAATCTACACATTTATAATCAATAAGCATTTATTTGGGAAGATACTTTAATGCTGTGCAAAGACAAGTCTCTTCTCAATATTTATTCATTAGCTTCAGCACTGATAACTGGATCTTGCATGCAGCATTATTGTTGATATATTCTAATGATTTTGCACTTTCTTCACTCTTTCTTTTCAGTAATTGTAGCTCTTTAAGGAAATACCTTTCCTTTTTCTCTATTCATGTATTTATTCAGATATTTATATCAATTTGTATGTATAATATTTATATTCATTAAATACTTTAAACATTGAATTATAATCTTGTCATTGCTTATTTTTTAATTCAGATATTTCCAGCTGAAGCCAGTGATAACTCCTGCAGTTGTCACTGCAGGAGTGGCTCCTGCTCACTTTTAACATGGCTCATGCATTTTTGTTATTATTCTGAACATTTTCTTATGTTGTATCCCAAGATATTCTAAACACATTCATATTTTTCCTGCTATACTCTTGGAATCTGTGACTTTAACAATTTGCTTGGTGGCACATATGTATTTACTTTTGTGTCTCTTTTTTAAGAGGCATGAAAGGATTTATTAGAAATTTAATAGTACACACTAAAAGGTTCAGAGAAAAGGAATAAGTGATAGGAGAGAGAGTGCGCGAGCAAGATATTATTTCTTTCCACTGAGAACATTTGTGTTTCAGGCACAAAAGGCAGAAATTTGTGAAAGGTGGATGATGGAAGCATCTCCTCTTGGGCATGGTGGCCCATGCCTGTGATCCCAGTACTTGAGAAGCTGAGGCAGGAGGATCATCACAAGTTTGAGGCCAGACTTGGCTTCAAAGTGAGCTCAAGGCCAGTCTGAACTGAATAGCAAGAACCTGTCTCAAAAAGACAAAAATTTTTTTAAAAGTAAAAAAAAAATATGAAAGAAAGAAAGAAAAAGAAAAAAGAAAAAAAAAAGTATCTCGCTCTACAATGCTTGTTTATGGGAAAAGAATGGCCACCTCTCCAAAGGATAATAGCCTATATTCCAGGTGAAAAGAGGTGTACTATGCACAGATGAAAGAGGCACACTGGACTGAGTTTGTTTCAATTTAAATTCATAATTTTTCTTGTTTTTTTTTTTCCATTTATATTCTTCTATCCTGCCTAACTGCCCCACCCTCAGACTGTGACTCCTTATTCTGAAGTGTTGCAGGTGGAGCTGAAGTCCGTCTTCTTATAATTGCCTCAGCCTGAGGAAGGGCATTTGCCCTACAGAGGCAGGGCTCAAAAGTCTCAGCATGACTGAGGAGACAAAGGAAGACAGATTTGGATGATAAACACTATCTTTTGATAGGCTGGGAAAGAGGACAAGAATATTAGCAAATCACTGACCTTGAAGCTTCAATTCATAACCATACTAAAATAAACAGGAACTAAAAAATAAGTGAAATATTGACCAATAGTGGCTCTAAACAGATTTTGACGTAAGATAAATTTAGGTAGCAGGTTACTTTATCTTTAGTGTTAACCTCAATTTGTCCCAAGGTATTAACCCATGTATCATGGGTGGTGTTTAAGAGCATCTAGATTCCGAGTATTTTTTTCAGTAAGAAATCCAATGTCCTCGTGTTTTAATTATAACAATAGTTAGATAACACACCAAAGATATCTATGTTTTGTGACCATTTTGTTACTCAAATTTTTACTATAGGGCTTTATTTTGTAGACCTAAATATCTTTTGTATTGGGTATCTCTAGATAATATAAAAATATAAAGTATAAAGTAGATAACAGCAAATTAGTTTTTACCACAAAGAAATGAAGCTTAGTAGCTAGAATGTTTATATTGTCATTTAAGTATTACAGGCAGCCCTATATAAGAAATTAAATTTTTATCCAAGCCAATTTTTACCCAAACCACAATGTATATGCTTTAATATACATTAAAATAACATAATGACCATATACCAAAAAGACTAAAGGATGCGTTTTTGGAGGATCTAGTAAACCCAACGATAATATCTTTTTATAGGTGTAAAGTAAATATCATTCTGTGGCTGGAATTTGTCAGAATGGGGTGGTACAATATTTAAGACCCCTTTTGTATCTAGTCTAGCTTTCTGTTTAATATTACTATCACTACAATTTTTTCAGTTATAGTTTTCCACTGGTTAAGACCAAGTCAAGGTAAGACCTGTGTCAACCAAAATTAATCTATCTTTATCTATCTATCTGCCTATTATCTATCTATCTATCTATCTATCTATCTATCTATCTATCTATCTAATTTCTCAAGGACAATGAAGGTTCCAAAGGGGTTATTTCGGGGCCATGTGAGGAGCATCTTTGCTCCTTTAGTTTTTCACGTACCAGTGATATAATCTGACAGGTTGAGTCATGACCATTGTTTAACAATATGGTTTTTCTTGGAAACATTTTTCTCTTTTGGAATCGTATTTTTAACACAATGCACATTGGTTGACTCCTGTCCTCTAACATTCAATGATTTCTCTGAGTGGGAGTGTTATGGCTTACATTTGGCTGTCCCCTAAAGCCTCATGGGGTTGTTGGGGGTGGAGCTTTCAAAGGCAGCTGAGTCTAGATTTTGTGATTGGTTCACTGTCTAGTGCTGCTATTGGTCCTATGAGTGTTGCACACTCCCAGAGGCATGTAGCTAGCATACATTATAAGGAACGGAAGGAGACGTACTCTTCCTTTTTTGCTCTTGTTGCTTTTGGTACCTGCCACTGCAATGAATGGCTAACCCTATCCTGTGCCACTCTGCCATGGAGCCAGATGAGTATGGACTGAAACCTCCACAAACTGTGAGCTAAATAAACATTTCCTTCTCTAATTTGGAGTGTCAGGCATTTTGCTCCAGCAATGAGAAAAGTAACCAACATAGGGAGGTTGAGCTGGAAGGGGCATTCCTTGACTTCTGGCTGATGTTAGAAGACAAATGTCAAAACATTGTCTATCTTCTTAGTCCAGTAATCTTTAGTTTTGTTCTTCAATGCTCTGTTGTTGAACACTGAGTACTGAGTTGGAGTAGTAAGCTTCTATCTGAACTATTATAATCTTATATAGGTATTAAATGCTTTGCAATATAAAGTGCGACCAGGAAACAGCTACCTCTTCTATTGATCATGGTCAACATTACTATTAAGAATCAGTGTCATATTTTATCTTTATTGTAGTAATTTCCTACCGTCCTAACATGCTACATCAGTTGTCTTTTAGAAATCATATTTTTTGTAGAATATTAAAAGAGTTTTAAAGTCCTACAAGGAAAATTTTAAATCAAGGGAAAAGAGTATTTTAGAATAACAATTATAATTACATGATTATACTACAACTATTAGGCTCTTTTTCCCTCCCAGGTACTGAGAATTGAACTCAGGACCTCATGCTTGCCAGGCAGGCACTGTGCTACTCAGCCATAAACCTGGCCCCAGGTTATTTACTCTAAAAATATACTTAAATTCTCATTTTATTATAAAATGATTTACAAGTAGGTCACTTTTAACCAAAAAACTATTGAATGACTTAAAAAATGAATTCTCACTTAAATTTGCTCCTTTAATAAAAGAGCTTATGTAGAATATAATAAATTTTTTTGGTACCAGTAATCGAACTCAGGACCTTGTGCTTGCCAGGCAGGTGCTTATGCCACTGAGCTATATCCTGGCCCCTAGAGTGTAATTTTTTACAGGTATACTTTGTAGGTGCCTAGTGTGTAACTTTTAACCATAACAGTGGCTGGACTACATAATGTTTAGGCATATCTAAATATAACATAAATACATAGCAATCACTCACACAAACTTTTAAAAGTCTATCATTTTAAACAGTTTTTCTTGAGGGTAGTAGCATGATAAATGGTTCTTCTAAGTTCTGAATTTTAGAATAATTGTACATATGGGAGACATAAATATATTTAATATACCAAGAAGTTAGCCATAATTGGCATTACAGTTATATACAATATTTTATAGATATAAGCTTGGTTTTTATTCTTAGGGAAAACTTTAGATTCCTTTAAAAGGAATTGTATAATCACACTGACAAGGTAAAGAATATCTTTAGGGCTCCTATCAATTTAGGAAACAGTATTACTGATCTCTAAGCTGTTATTTAATGTATAACTGTATCTCAATTACACAATAATAAAATGCTTGTTTAGTCAAATCCAATAGACATAGATCAAGTTTTAAATGGCAAGACTGGACTGTACTAAATTTAAAATGTGGAGATGCCAAAGTTTGATTGTTTTATATGCCTAAGGTTCAGATACAATATGTAATGTATAAAAAAGAGTACTTGCTAGTTATTTTGCATGTATTAAGCTTAAAATTACTCGACACTATAAACTTAAAATTAAAGCTGTTTTCTGTCTTTTTGTATGCTGAAAACATATGTAGCTAATGAGTTTGAAGTAAATATGTACATAATAATGAATTTAAAAACATGAGTTTGTAAACATCTATCTTCAAGTCAGTATTTCTGCAGTCATGCGTAGTTTTCCCCTTGTTAAACTTGTGCCTTCTTTCTCCAGTAGTAATACAGCTATCTCTCCTTATCCTAATGTATTTACTTTTCTGTTAAGCTTGTGTATGCAAAAAAATAAACTTTGAAATATTAACTATAACTATGAGAAAGAAATTTACCAATTGGAGTAGTTTTCCTGCAAAATTAAGTTCATTTTCAATCTTACAGTATCTTGTACATATATCAGTTTTTAATGTTATTTTTATTAGTTCCTTTCTTCATCACTCAGTTCAACTAAGTTTGTAGTTTTTTAAAAGACAAATTTAATTTTCAGTTTTCATTTCACCTTGGGTTGTCCCATATTCTGGTGATTTTGTTCTCTTGGTCTTTATTTATTTTTCATTATTTTAGTTTATTAGTGCATTTGTGTAGTATTTAATGTTTACCTTGCTGTAAGAAGTTGGTATGTATACTTACTTCATCCCCTTTCCCTTCTCTCCATCCTGTCTCCATTTATCCCTTGGTCCCCTTGTTTTGTTCCTATATTATGTCTTAAATACCTTAATACACAAATTTACAATAAACATATGTAAAGATGCTCAATATAATTAATTACTAGATAAATACAAATGGAAACCATCATGATATACCCCTGCATACTCAATAGTGTATCTAAAATTAAAAAGGAACAGAATAAATGTTAATAAGGATATAGAGGAATTGCAACCCTCATACAATGCCGGTGAAATTATAATATGGATACCCACTTTTGCAGACAATTTGATAGTGCCACAAAATGTTAAACTTTGAGTTAACATGTAATCAACCAATATTGTATGTATCTCCACAATAAAACTTGAAAGTCTGCACAAAACTTTCTACATGAATGCTCATAGTTTTTTCCACTATAAAAGATAAAAGTAGAAATAATCCTAATGAAAATCAGCTGATGAATGAATAAAGAAATAATGTCTTATTCATGTAGTAGGACATTATTTGGAAATAAACAGTAATTACTTATATATGTTTGCTCATGGATACATTTTGAAAACATTATGCTACTTGAAAGAAGGAATTCATAAAAGACTGCCTGTTATATGATTCTAATTTTAAAAAATATCTGGAATAGGCAAATACATATAACATATAGATTAGTTCTTTTGAGCTAGGAGAAGGATTTATGGCAGAAACCATTAATGAGTACAAGAGAAAAAAACATTTTACATTGAATAGAACTACCTGTAGTTGACAATCTTGCCTTCTTCCTTATCCTAGACAAAAAGCTTTGTTTTTTACCATTGTATATGGTGGAATTTGTGGACCTCTTAGGTACACGGTTTGATCAAAAACTATAGTGGATGTTTGAATTTTAAAAGTGCATCACAGTACAATACACATTGTCATTAATCCCATCCCAAATACTCCCACTCATTTTCAACGCTATTCTCTGATCATTTTTACTACTTTCGGAAGCCATTCTTGAAGCCTTCTTTTATGAGTGTCTTTTGTTGAACTGCCCTGTCCTCACTGATTTCCTGAATAGATTCAAAGCATTCATCTTTTATGGTTGTTTTCAATTTGGAAAAAAACAGAACTTGTGCAGTGCTAGATCCCATGAACACAGTGGATAAAGACCCACTATTGTTTTCATGAGCTTGTTTTTCCTTTGGGTGACACTTGGGAGCAGTATTTACCTTGTTTTTGGTCATGGCTCGTGAGACACTCTGAAGAGGACTTCTAGAACTGCTTCACAAAATGACAAGAATAATGGGATGAGTGTGTTTGAGGAAAGAGGGGAATATTTTAAGGGGACTGATAATAATATGTCTTTTACTGTAATATAGTTAAGATTCTAAATATTTATTATATACTTTTCTTATATGTCCTTTATGTATTTAAGAACTTTCTCTTTTATAATTATTTTATCAGAATATGTTTGTAGTATATAAGAATTGCTCTAATTTTGGGGAATATATATATATATATATATATATATATATATATATATATATATATAGCATCTTGATTGTTTTTACTCTGGCTGCTCCCTGTGCTCCCCTTTCCTACCTTCTGCAACATAAGTTTTCATAAAGGGAGGAGGAAAACAATTTAATTTCAAGAAGTTCTGGAAAGGAAGGAAGGCAAATGGAATCAATAAATAAGACAACATTTCACGAGTTTTTCCTGTAGAATGGTGAAAATAAATTTTTAAATGTCTGCAAATCAGCTTTTCATTAAATGGAATATGATAGCTTGCTTCTATTAGAATGGAAACAATTCAGGAGAAAAAGGAAAGCAGAATACAGGTGAGAGAGGAAACCATCTCAAAAGTGTTGTCATTTAGTAATTAATGAGATGTGATCTTCTGCACAGTGGTGGGTTAGTCTTATTAACAAGAGGAAAGGTGAAATAATGCTTAGAGAAGTCCGTAAGTTATTGAAAACAGTATCAAAGGTAATAGAAGTACTCTAATTATCTTTTCTGTTTTCTTAGTGAAAGAAAACTAGCTATCAGATAGAAGTAAGGAGAAGAATGGTTATTTCAGCTTTAAGAAAAGAGGTAAGAGTGAGTCATGTGTTTGCAAGGGTAGATTTCTGAACTAAGAATACAAATGATTGTTTAGCAAGTGCTCTGAGGCCCAGTTAAGATTTGTTATTATGAATTTAAAGTGAGACTAATCTATAAGATAACTTCAGGCCTTCTAGCTTTGTGATAGGCACAGCCATAGATGCAGAAGCGAATTGGGTTTAAACAGTTTTGGAATTCCATATCTCTGGAAATAGGCAGAGAGAGGAATAAGAAAGTTGAGGGTATTTGAAAAGTAGCATTTTCAATGTTATGAAATCTAAGATAGACAGCAATAGAATAGGACAGACCTTACATACAGGTTTGTTGAATAGCTGTTGGTTGCAGAAGACATAAGCTTCAATTGTAAATTGGTTTTCAGACGTTAGTTTTCTCAGAGTTAAGAATTTGGCAAGTGTGCTCTTACTATTAAGAAAAAATGGAATGCATGATACTAGAAATGAGCAGTGAAAAGAACTGAGTGGCTCAGGAATTGGATGCTTCAACAAAGATTTTGACATCAGCAAAAATAACGGAAGGAAGAAAGATGGATTTATCCAGATCCTAAAATCTTCAATATTATACTAATAGTATATTGTCTTTTTGTTGTTATTTAGCCTTTTAATTCTTTTTTACATAGTTATCACTGTTGGATTGTAGACAACTGACAAAGGTGTGTATTGAGATTTTATGGTCAATACTAGACATTGAAAACATTCTACAGCATTTTATGACTCTTAATGTTTATGAGGCAATTTCATATGCATTACATTATTGCATTTTCATAGCTATCTAGTGAGGCAATTGGAGGTGGTATTGTTATAAAAGGTTTATAGATGAGTAGATTGAGTTTGATTGTATTAAATCATTTGCCAAAGTACCTATGACTAAGTAATGATAGTTTTTCTATGAAAACATATTCTACTTGGATAAATTTTAAGAATTCGAATAGGAGAATTATTAAAACTCCCAACCAAATATGTTGAGGTGTTTGTGTTTTTGTCAAAGTTTTTTCCTGGGATGAATTTTTTAGGTAATAAAAATTTATGACTTGAAAATATAACTTTAAAAGTTCAAAATGCATTTTAGATTGCTTTCAGAATATATTCTATTTTTCTCTGCATTAAACTAACAGCTCTGCCTTAAGCACAGTCTTCCTTAAATTCACATATTATAATTTATGACATGTCTTAGTTATTATAAGGTAATATGTTATTAAAAATATACTTTATTAAAATGAACTGTGGTAACTCTATTTATGATTATAAACATAAAAGAATAAATGAAATACTGGGGAAAACAATGATTCAACAGACTATTAAAATACTTCCTTATGAGAAAGTAATATACATATATTTATCTGTATAATCATAAACATGCAGATATCCTGTCAATGTATAAAAAAATCAAGAAACGTTAAATACCTTTTCTTTATTTAAAAGAAAAATCTGTAAGAAAATTAGTAATAGTAAAATGCTGTCTTTGTAATTAACGTTTTTTAAAAAATATAAATATTAAAATGGTTAGACAAATCATATTTACTAAGTGTAATGCTAAAGCAAAGAAGGTTGATGGTGCACAACTAAAGGAAATTTTAAAAAGGTGAATCTTAGAGACTAAATGTTTAGCAGAAAGATGCACAAAAATATATATCATTTTTATATATACTTTTACATATTGCTTTTCCATCTATTCAAACTAGATAAAACTTGTATGCGTTTGTCAAAGAGATGACTAGAAAAGAAGATTTGCTTAGATTTTGAAGTGTTAGTAATATGACTTCTTAATTTGGGAGCCGGTCACCAAGATGTGTTCGGTTTCTGTAATTTACAGAGCTATGAGCTTTTGACTTATCTGCTGTGAAAAACACATTTTTCCTTTAATGTTTCAAATTGATATTAAATTGAAATAGAGAACACATGAAAATAAATGTACAAATATTTTATAGGGGTCTGCTTGTATCAATTTGCTACTGTCTTATTGAACAAGTTTTCTGGTCAATATCAGAGTCAGAATAGAAGATTAAGGAGTTATAGGCAAAGACGTGTACAGAAAAGACATTGATTCAAACTAATGTAGGGAAAGATATAGTTAGTTGTGCTTTTCTTTTTTTAATTTTGTGTAGTTATTATTCTAAAGGAACACTGTCTAAAACAAAAATATCTGGTAAAAAAGATATCCATAAAAATATCAAGGGAACTAGAGGATATATAAGCAGAAATGAAAGAGGTTCAGATGTTAAAGCAAGATTTATTTAACTTTTCTGTGCTTTATTTCCAACTATATAGAGATGATGAGCAGAATGCATTAATAGATATATATTGCTTAATTTGTGTTTCGCAGCTAATAGACTCAAAACATTACTTGTGATATATGTTTATTCTGAATTTTTAATAATCAGAAAGAATTTTTGAATATGTAATATGTTCATTCATTACTATATAGAGCAATGATGGAAGTAGAAAAAACATGACTGTAAGGATCTCCCAATAAACAAAGAAATAAAATTTAAAATGTGATAATTGCTAAGTGATAAGAATGAAATAAATCAGAAAAGGCAACTGGGGTAATGAGATGTCTGACTTTAGGTAATATAACCTCAGAGTAATGAAGGGTATAATTTCAAGTCATATGTCCCTAAGTTACATAAAAAATTATAAATGTATAACATGAAGAAATTATTTTACTGTATATTGCCGACAAAATTAAAATTTTTTAGCTATTAAATTTAGATTAGTAAGCCATAAAATATCTAACAGGTACTTTTGTATCTGTATAGCCAAATATTTACTTTTCTCACTAGTCTATGTAAAATACATATTCATTTAAATATGTATTATATATACAACTTATCATAGTACATGTAGTAACTGAATATGTTAGCAAACAGTCAGTGTTGCAAACAGGAAGTGTTCCCTAAAAGTGATGGTTTTCCAATAAAAGGAAAACATAAGCCAGTAAATTGTTTATCTTTTGGCACATAGAAATCCATCAAAAGTCTAAGCATTTTGGATCTCTGAGTTCATGCTGCCTCATCATGCAGCAGTGGTAAACAAGCAAACAAAATGGGTCACATACATATTAATGAGCTGAATGAATATAATGTATGTTGATTTTGAAGTAAGGTACAGTTTACAAAACAATTTTTCCATTGCCCTGTGGATACTGATAAATTCAAAGTAGTATTTAAAAGCATTATAAACTAACAATAAATAAACATGTTATTTGTTTATTGTTAATTTGTTGCAAGTTCTTCGATTTTCATATTTGTAAATAAAAGCCTACAGGTATTTCAGAGAGTAGTAAAATAATCCTGTGTTGAAGATGGAAGTAATTTCCTAGGCAGCCAAAAAGGTTTACTCTCTGTTGTGCTCAAAGAGTCAGAAAAAAGAGAGAAAGAAAAAAGGAGGAAAGAAAGTAGTAAATATAACTCATGACTTTGGCCTTATATGGGCTAAAGTTTCCTTCCAACTCTGGTTTTAGATATAAATGTCTTAGGTTCATAATATTGAAGCACTTTTGATAACTCTATACATTACTCTTAAAATTATACTCTCTTTATATTGCTAAAATTTCTTCATAAGTGCAAATTCTATTTGTCCCATTATTTACATATTCATTCGATTTCTGGGCAGTAGATTTTTTTTAGCATGTTATAGAATTTCTTAATAAAATCCTTATAAATATATATAATATCTGATCCTATACTGAATATTTATGTATTTCAAAAAGAGGCATGCTAGTTGTATTTTGATCGGGATTGCATTAAATCTGTATAACAGTTTTGGAACTATGATCTTTACTAAGGAATAGATAAAAAAGATGGTATTTTTATACAATGGTGTACTACTCAGCTATAAAGAAGGATGAACTTGAGGCTTTTATAGGTAAAAGGATGCAACTTGAGACCATGCTCATAGGTGAAATAAATCAGATTGGCATGTTTAAGCATCGTACTGTCTTCTTAGTATAAAAAACAGAGAGTAAATAAGATCCAAAATGTAGATTAGGTATTGTTAAAGTGAAAGACGAAGAAACTGCTCAAAATGTAAGAACAGCTAGGATAGGGGAAAGAATAAAAGAAAGAAGGGAAAAGAATATATATATTATATATGTATGAATATATATTTGTATATATTTTGTATATATACAAGATAGTAATACTACTAATGTCTGTTAGTTCATCAAAAAGAGCAGTTTGTGCTTTCATTGTTTGATCATTTTTTTCATGCCTATACCTTATAATCTGAGCAACTACTTTGAAGATAACAACATGCAATATATTAAGCATCATTAATCTATTATTTGATTTTAAAGTTCTATATCATTATTTTTATTCTTTTTTCATTTTAAAATTAAAAAACCCTTCAAATTTCTTATTTGCACATTCTTAGCTGACATAAAGATAACGTATCATGCTAACATTCTCAGTTTCTCTTTATATCTAGGGAATAGTGTCCTAGTTTTCTTAGCAAGAAATGGATAAATTTACCTTTACTTATCAGTTTTTTCTATGACTACCTCCTGAGGTAGTCAAATATGTTTTCAAAATCTGTGAAACTCTCCTTATTTTCCTTTTCTATGGGAATACAATGTCTAGGAACTTGCTACATGTTATGATTTGGATCTAAAATGATCTCCCAAAGTTACGTGTGTTTGGAGTGTGTTTGAACTCTGGGGACACTGCACTCATCAGTGGATTCAGTCCTTGATGAGGGGTGGGGTCTGTGTCCAGGTGGTCGCTGGTTGCTAGACTGAAATGCTGTACACTCTTGTCTCTGGCTCTTTCCTTTGTTCTCTGTGCCCTGGATGCCCTTGGTTGAGCACCTTTTCCTCCATCGTGGCTCTTTACCACCCTTTTTCTCTCTTGCATCCAGTTGACAATTACTGGAACTGTGGACCAAAATAAACTTCTTCAAGTTGCAGATGTTGAATATTTTGTCTCACGGATGGCAAAGCATCTGAGACATTAGATATTTTCAATTGAATGAAAAATTTCGTGTTTTCACTGTATGACATACATTTTTGTGGAAGGACAGTGTAGGTAATTAACATGAGAATTATTTCTTTTGTTTTCACTTTAGTTTTCAAGAATACAGTAAGTTATTAACTGTTTGACAGATCTTTTGCACATATTCTTTCTAACCGACTAAACTTTGAAATTTTGTATCCTGTGTTAACATTGCCCAAACTTTTCCTTTTTCTACCTAGCCCCTGCTAACCACCATTCTGTTTTCTACTTCTGTGAGTTTCACTTTTTTGATTTCACACACAATGTGATCATATGGAATTTGTCTGTGTCTTGCTTACTTTGTTTAACACAATGTCCTATAATTTTATGTATGCTGTCACAAATAACAGGATTTCCTGTTGTTTGTGTTTAAAAATGTATTTTTCTCATTAATCAAACGCACAATATGGGGTTATTAAATGTAGTCGCCATGTTGTACAGCACATCTCTTACTTTCTTCATAACTGAACTTTGTATTCATTGATAAATACCTGTTTTATCTCCCAAGCCTCTGTTCTACTCTTTACTTCTATAGGATCAATGTCTTTGGGCTCCATGTATGTACAGATCATGTGATAGCTGCCTGTTTGTGGCCAGCTGATTTGACTTACCCTAATGCTCTTCAGTTCTATCTATGTTGCTGAAAATAATGGAATTTTCTTCTTTTAGTGACTGGATAATGTTCCATTGTATACATCTACATTTTCTTTACTCATTCAGTCATTGATGGGCTCACAGGTTGACTCCCTATCTTGATTCTTGTGAATAATTCTATAATACGTATTTGAGCTGTGGTCTAAGCGATCAAGTCAAAATAAGTAGACAGATTTAGCTGGAGCCTGATTGCTTGGGCTGGAGGTCCAATTCTGAAACTTACCTGCCTTATTGGCATCGATAAGGACATACAATTTCTATGCCGTGGCTGTGAACTAGGTTTAAACATAGTACTCCCCCAAAGAGTTGTGTGAATTTATTATAAAAGGTGGAAATACATTTCAAGTGTCTACAGGGTCTGTTACATTATAAACTGTCATGAGTAGAGTTTACTATTAGCCTATTTTTTTAGGAACTCTTTTGTCTTCCAGTGTGTTGTATCTTTGGTTTTTCTCTAGTCTATAAAGCAATAACTCTTATTTTCTGTACACTGATGAGAGTTTTTAAAGTTTCCAAATGAATTGGATTCTTAGCCAGATGACCTGGTCATTACCTCTAATTACTCTGTTGCTGTGGTTGTGTCAGTTATAAATAGCTTCTTATCCCCTGATCAACACTTAGTGAAATCAAGAATTTCCTAAATTCTTTGTGTTAGACATAAAAACAAATCACAGATATACTTCAGGGAAGATAATGATACTGAATAATATTAACACCCAACAGTTATGTGTTATTTCGTATTCCCAAACACTTTTTTATTCATTATTCACAACTAACTCTGAGTTTATCAGGTGAGGGATAATTTTTCTTGTTTTTCATATGAAGAACAAAATTCACAGAATTTGATTTATTTGCCTGGAGATACTATATCCATGGGTGGTAAAGTGATGCATTTAACTTTGGCTTCCTGATTTTCTTAGAATGGTCTTCCACATATTACAAACTGAATTTCCAAAATGTTAGCTTTCACTAATAAGTGCTGTTGCAATAAATAACCCAAACTTCGTAGCTTGCCAAAATAAGAATAGATTATTTCTCATATGCATCATGCATCAAGAATTAAGTTCCTTTATTGAAAGTAGGACTTCATCTGAAATATACTTCTCTTTACACAAGTTAAGAGCAGGGCTCAGGCTTCAGTGATGACTACTGCTTCTGCTCATGTGCTAGGTAAATTACATTTGTTCACAGCTCTTTTAGCTAAAACATGCCACATGATGTACCCTAGGATTTTTGGATAAAGTAAAATATCCTTCTTCATGGGGGGGGTCAGAAAATTATATAACAGTGGGTGAAAACATATAGCCATACTATAGAAAAGAGGGTAGTAAAGGATTGAGAACAACATGATGTACAATGGAAATTCTTAACATGATAAAGACAAAAGTACAAATAATAAGAAAGTATCAACATTTAAAGAACATAGAAAAATAACAAACTCTGTAGGATGAGATACATCACCTCTATAATTTTATTTTCATTAGACATTCAGAGATAGGGGATAGTTGTTTCTAGTGACAAAGACTGATTCCAGGTAGTGTCAGATACACACCAACCGAGGGAAGGAGGGAAAAAGTGGAAGGTGTATGTGCTGCACACGTGCAAACTGATGACTTTGGAGTCTTAGCTCATTTCACAGTCCAACTTCCCTTTATAACTGCTGATTTACATAGATTTTCTCACCTATGAACTTCCTCAAGTACTGAAGCCTATGTAAAGTGTGTGAAATGGTTCTTCCTTGACAATTTAATAGGAAATGTTGCTTGCTATTTTCTGTCCCTAACCAAAGACTGAGGTCATTGAACCTAAGAATAATTAAATGGCTTTGTATTATATTTGACATTTAGGCACTTGGTTAGAATATGCTAAGGATGTGAACAAAATCAGTAACTACAATCTATCTGAAGATACTGTAAATTTTTTCTGCTATAGTCACAACAATCATCTATCATCCTACTTCTTCATTTCACATTAGTCACTGGAGTTGATTAACTATTTGTTTGGTGCATAATAACCACCTGCAGAAAAACAATTGAAAATAACCTGATCTTAGCTTGCAATTTCATTTCCTACTCACATTATAATCTGTGGTGATTTCTGGTTTCTTCCACATAATTCATGATTCCTCATTTAATCCAGTAGCTTTGATTACCTCAAAAGTCTCATTATCAGAAATACAGAGTAAGAAAGAGGGAAGAATTTGTAGAGAATGTGCACATCTTTTTGGTGCCTTGTAATGAATTCTGTAAAACGTTTTATGATGTTCATGATTGTATTCACACTATATTGATTAAAAATTAATCAAAATGACCACAATACATCTAGTCAGAGTACTCTGTGACTGGTCAGGCCCTTTCCAGAATTAAGTCTACACAATGATTGAATATGTCTGTCTTTTTTTCTATGATTTTTTCTTGTTTAAGCTGCTGTATTTATAAAGTTCTTTGAAGAAAATAATAAAATGAAGTAGGATAGGCCCATTTTTCTATAATATTAAAAGCAAGAATACTCAATTGTATTTCTTCTGTGGCAATTAAAAGTTTCACTTGGTTGGAGTTTCCTAAAAATTGAAGCATCAATTGTTGTTCCATATTTTGAATTTTGCCTATCAGATTTCTCAGTGAAATAATTTATCCACATTATTCTTTAACCCTACTTATAAGAACACAGATTTACTAGCAATATCCAGATAGTCTTCCAAATTAAAAATGATCTATATTCCAAAATTCTATTTGCAAGATTTTGAAGTATTCCTTACAAAATATTGTTATATTGGTAGATACTTAAAATTCCTTGAAATAAAGTCATTTTAATATGAAATATTTAATTAATTATAGACACTGTAATTTCTAAAATACCAAAAATAACCAACATAATTTATTTGATAATATCTTAGTTTACTTTTTGTTATCTAGTAAAGTACATGTTATACTATTTAGTACTTACATTTTTACACTTGGAAAATTCATCCCCTATCACACAGAAGTTTCATGAAACTTAGTCCCAATTTTCAAATACTTAGAACTAGTCATAACAAGTTTTATTACAAAAAGATCCCGTAGGCATATTTACATTTATTCTTGTCTGCTTGGCAAGCTATTTCCATATAAAACCTGCATAATGAGAAGCAAGAAATGCTAATTCCTTTTATAAATTAGCTACTTCTAACTCTAGAGCAGCAACGCTCATATCATTGAAGCAGTGAAGGCACTCTTTAAGTAAAGCACTCTTTAAGTGAAAACAGTACAATGACTTAAAGGGAAACTCAATAATGCAAGTGGCTTCTTACCAAAATGCAAGAAATTTAGCTAAATATATTTTACAGAATTTATGATGAGAAAATAAGTTTGGTATTTAAGATCCAGGCTACAATCATGACAGTGAAGTTTGATGTGGAGTAAATCAATGAGGAGGTTAAGCCACTGAAAGTTCACATGGCTGTAACTGTCATGCCATATCATGAAGACTCGAGAGCAAGGCCATGGGCCTGAGTCAGCCCTCAAATAAATGATAGCAAGTAATGTCAGATATAGGAATAAGGATGAGAAAGATTGTTCGACTAATGTTATAATAGTATAAAAGACAGGAAATTTTAGGGAAAGAATGAGACTAACGATCCAGAAACTGCAAAAGAGAGTAAGCAATGCATTATTTGAACGTGTTACCTTCGCTGAGAATATGGATAGAGTGAATAAATCAACAATTACTTGAACAATCAATAAATAGGATTATATCCAATTACAAAGTTTCTGCACCACAGAGGCAATAACTAACAGAGTGAAAAGACCACCTAAGTGTGGGAAAAATGTTTCCAACTACTCCTCTGACAGTGGACTACTATCTGTAATATATAAGGAATTAAAAAATAGATAGCAAGTAGTAAAAGACCCAATCAAAAATTGGGCAGTTAAAAGGAAAAGATATTTCTCAGAAGAAGAAATATAAACAACAAAGGTATACATGGAAAAATGTTCAGCTTCTTTGGCCATTAGAGAAATGCAAATTAAAACAACACTTAGATTCTATCCTATTCCACTAAGAAAAACTATCAGCAGATATTCAAAATAAACCCTCTAAACTCTAATGCAATTGTGGAGAGAAGGAAGCCTTCTACACTGTTGGTATGACTATTCATTAAAAAACTAAAAATCAAAACTCCTTTTGACCCAAGTATACCTCTTGTGTGCATTGTCCTGAAAGAATTAAAGACCTCATATTGTTGTGATATATGCATACACATGTTTATAAGCACACTTAACAAGAGTTAAATGTTAGAAGAAGTCTACATGCCCAATAATATCCAACAGCTATGGAAGGTATATATATATATATATATATATATATATATATATATATATATATATATTCAGACATAAAGAAGGACAAATTTGAGTCATTTGTCATTTGTAGGTAAACAGATATACCTTGATACCATGATGCTAAGATAAAGAAATCAGAAACAGATAAATACTTCATGGTTTATTTTATATGCAAATCATAAGGCACAAATAATTTAAAGAGCAAAATAAAAGATAAATGATAGGATACAGGGAGGTAGACTTTGTGAAGATAGAAGATCTAGGGGGTAGGCAGTGATGAGAGGAAAAAAAGAAAATGGGAGTAAAAAGTATTTTGTGATATGATATGTATGTGTATCCATGCTCCGTGATGGAGCTGTTCATTATATATTGCAAACAGATACTGGAAAGGAAAGGAAAGGAAAGGAAAGGAAAGGAAAGGAAAGGAAAGGAAAGG
>PVJX010003320.1:0-111008 GCA_004027295.1 Dolichotis patagonum
TGTATCATTGTTTTTGTTCTTTTTTCATTTTAAAATAAAAAAGGCACACCCAAAACCATACACACAGATACATATTGGCAGCATTATTCATAATAACCAAAAGATGGAAACAGTCCAAATGTTCATAAATTGATGAATAGAAGGTGTTTTAGTCAGGGATTGTACAGAGAACAATTAGAATCAGGACACAGAATTTATAATACTATTTATGATAGTCAACCAGAGTAAAAACACAAGAAAGTGAGGGAACTCTGTCCACAACACTAAAGACTCAGAATATTCAGCCAAGGGCCTGGATCCCAGAGCAATGTCCTGTATGAGTCCAGATGAAGACCTACAGCCCATAACAATGCCTCCCACAAGTCCAGCTGGATGTCTAGAGCCCACAAGAAGGACTCACGCCAGTCTGTTTTATGGATCCATGCTGGGAAGCCCAAAGGTTGGTGGTGGAAGCTAGAAAGTCTATGCCAGCAGGGTGAAGGAGCTGTGCTGGTAGGTTGAGGGTTCTAAACTTGAGCTGAGAAGTCACGCTCATAATAAAGTCCAGGACTGTCCTGAAAAGCACCACAGTCATCTTCAGCAACACAGATGTCCTGAGCTCCTCTGACAATTAGCACAGTTGAGTACATGCCAGAAAGCCAGCATGATGAGTTTGTCCTGGGGATTAAATGGCATACGTCTTCCCTTCTGGAGCCAGGAAGCGATGCTCAGTGTAAGGACCAGAGCTCCCCCAAAGTGAACCACAGCCACTCTCACCAATTCGGTCCTGAGCTCCTCCAATGACAATGGTCAAACTCACATTGGAGAAGTTAGTCATTACAAGCTCCTCCAGGAGAATCAACGGCTCAAACAGCAGCATATAGGAGAACCCACAACGTCTAGCTCTTCTTCTTCTTCACATCTCCATTTATGCTGGCAACTTTCCTCATGCTCAGCACCATGCTGATTTAATTCACCTGGTATTAAGTTGACCACCAGTTTTTAATCCATAACAGTAGGCTTTTATCATACAATGGAGTATTACTTGCCTGTAAGAAGCAGTGCTATTTCAACGTGTGTTACAACATGGAGGAACCTTGAGAGTATTAAGCTAGATGAAGAAGCCACACAATATATCACCACACGAAATAGGATTCTGTTTATATGGAAGTGTTCAGAACAGGAACATATAGAAAGAGGCAGTAGAATAGTAGTTGCTTAGGGCTAAGGGGATGACAAAGCTGGGAGATCTTTTTTTTCTGAAGTGATGAAAATGTTCTAAAATTGATTATATTGATGGCTGCACAAAGGGATTGAGTATATAGTAAATATTCAAATTTTTAGAGATTATTAAAGTAAAAGAAACACTGACATTTATCCCCCTCAAATATTCAAAATATACCTCCTTGCTTCAGACACACTTATCTCATCTTAGCAATGTGTTTTTTACTGTTACAGGTCTTCCTGATTTAAACGTTCATTGTATTTTTCAATCACCCCTTGTATTTGTGAATACACTTAAAGGTACTGAATTGTATGCTTTACATGAGTGAGTCATATGGTACTTGAAATATATATCAATAAAATTGATAGAGAGAAGAAGAAGAAGAGAGAGGAGAGGAGAGGAGAAGACAGGAGAGAGAAGAGAGAGGAGGGAAGAGAAGAGAGAGGAGGAGACAGAGAGACACCTCAGATTACAGGCAGCCCATCAGAATTTTCTAGTAGGTTAACAAGAATTATGCCAGGGATTTTCAGCAGACTTCTTAGCCTCGGTCTCATTTCTCCCTTGCCTATTTCTAAATCCACTAAGATTCTGTCTGCTTTGGCCAACTCATCTTTGCTGTGATACAATAACCAGTTGAACCAAATGAAAAGTCCTTGTCCAAACCAAGCCCATAGTTTCAACACCAAGCTACATTTATTGTATTGAATTCCCATTATGAGCCAGGCACTCTAACCCTCCTAAGCACTCCAAGAAGCCAACTATATTATTCTCATTTGTCTGGAGCAAGAAAGATGAAGCTTTGCTGAGCAGCACAGTGTCACCATGCAGGAAGATAAGTCCAGTCTAACACATCTATGGTCTGTTCACACTTTGTGTCCTCTATCTAGTGTAGTAGACAAAGATGCTTAAAACCAGTTTAAGAGATAGCAGGACAGGAGGGAGCAGAGGAGAAGGAAGGAGTTGTAAAAAGAATTAAGAGGTGTTATGAATATATACCAACTGCACATGTTGAATGAAAGCATTATGTACTGCACAGTGGTGCAAGCCTCTGATTCCAGTACTTGAGGAGGTAAGGCAGGAGCATCACTCTAAGTGCAAGGCCAGCCTGGACTACATAGAAAGACCCTGACTCCAAAAAATAAAAAACATACATCATTATGCACTGCATTTACTGAAAAAAAAAAGTTCAAAAGAGGGAGTAAACCAGAGTGTGGAGGCACATGCCTGTTATCCCAACACTCTGAGAGCCCAAAACAGGAGGATGGCAAGTTCCAACCCAGCTGGGGCAATTTAGAGTCATAGCAAGACCCTGTCTGAAAAGAAAAAGAAACAGAAAAAGAAAAGAAAGAAAAAGTCTGAGGATGTGGGTCAGTGAAAGACCTGGTGTCAATCCCCAAGGGTGGGAGGGAGGGAGAGAGAGAAATGGAGAGAGAGAGAGAGGAAGAGAGACAGAGAGAGATGGGGTGGAGAGAGAGAGACAGAGAGAGAGACAGAGACAGAGAGACAGAGACAGAGAGAGAGACAGAGAGAGAGAGAGACAGAGAGAGAGAAAGAGAGAGAGAGAGAGAGAGAGAGAGAATGTTTGAGAAAGACAAATACCCTGAGTCAGTACTTCAATATTCTCTAGCGCTGTGAGAATCTTGTTTTAAAGCCCAACCCTAATGGCCTGGGCAGTGACAAAGAGGTCTCCTCGCTCTGGGGTTAGTCAAGTTGCCTGTGTGAAGAGGAGCTTTTAAATCTTGTTCCAGCTGAACAAGCAATAGCATACAGGTCAATTTCTTTTGAAAAAGACCAACACTTTCATTCCTTAATTCTAGTTGTCAGTCTCATGGCACCAACACAAGGCGCCACTGATGAAGCCGTATTTACTTTGCTGACTGAAATATCAGATTGGTTTTTGTCACCAGTATCGCTACATACACATGGGAAGCACATATCTAAGTTTATTCTTCTTACTTCCTGTTGTTACTTGTGAGGATGTCTGAGGACACCCTTTCTCTCTCTTCCTCACACACTTTCCTTCAATTTGTTCAGAGTACTTTTATCCAGACATTGTTCTCTCTCCCTCTCTCTTTGAAAATGTAGCTTCAAATGATTTTAACAGTAGATTTTTTTTGGTCCTAGGGTGTTATTGAATTCTGGAATGCAAAATTCAGGGCCAATAAATCAAATATAGCTTTGCTACTATTTGCATGGCAATCATCCACTTTCCCATTTTCCTTTCCCTTCCAAAATCAGTTATCTCAAGAGTCAAAAATAAGAAAAGATCGCTTGCACACAGCGAGAGTAAGCTTGTACACCACATCATTAAACAAGCACACAGAACAAGGGAACGGGGACTCTGGAAGCTGAAGCTGGCAAGAATTTGCTAGGAAATGCATGCCAGATTAACCTCTATTAGGGAAATGTGGCTGACATGGCATATTTGGACTTTAGCAGAGCATATGACTAAGGCTCTCATGATACTTTTCTGGTCAAGCTAGATTGGGTTAGATAAGAACGTAATTATATGTAATTACACCTGGCTGATTAAAGATTGAATATATTACTGTATGCTTGTATTCCAAGAGGAATGCTCCCTAGAAATTACACATTACACCCTCATCATCTCCATCTAGATCGGCACTGTCCACTGCACATGTGGCGCTGAGCACTTGAAACGCATCTGCTCTGAACAGAGATGTGAATTACGCGTAAAATGTTCACCGAACTTGGAAGGCAAAGTATTGGAGAAAAGAAAGATACCAAATATCTCATTAACACATTTGACAGTGCTTTCATGTAGAAAGAAATTTTTATGTATGTTGATGATCTAAAACATATTATTAAAATTAAATTTGCTTCTTTCTTTTCTTTTTAGAGAGGTTGTGAAAAATTTTTAAATTATATTATCATTGTTTTATTAATTGAGCTGATTTAGACAGGTGAGGTGAGTTTCATTGTGTCTTCTGATTTGTATTTGTTCAAGACGCTCTGAATTCCCAGCCCATTCCTCATCAGCCATTCAGCCTTGAGCACTCCCAATGCCATCCCATCTCCTGTCCCTCCACAACCCCTGAGTCCCTTTCTTTGCACTTTGTGGTTTTCATGGTCCTCCTACCAAAGTTCTCTTTTTCCTCATTTCTCTGTACATTTTCTCCATGTTCTTGCTCCAACTCAGTGTTTGTAAAATATATTTGTGTTAGAATTGTCTTGGGTATTTTAAATAGATCAATGCCCAGGGCACATTTTCAAAATGTTCAATTATAGCTGGGTATGGTGGCACACCTTATAATTCCAGCACTTAGGGATCTAAGGCAGGAGAGTCACTATGAGTTTGAGGCCAGTCTGGGCTACATAGTGAGACCACGTCTTGAAAAAGAAGAAGGAGAAGGAGAAGGAGAAGGAGAAGGAGAAGGAGAAGGAGAAGGAGAAGGAGAAGGAGAAGGAGAAGGAGAAGGAGAAGTTGTTCAATTGCACACTCTACTTTTGATGAAGAGGCTGAACCTGGGTGCAGCCAATGTGCAGCCACGATTGAAAACCATTCACTGGACCAGTTCACTTTCTGTTACTTAAAGACTACATTCCAGCTATTTTAACAGAGCTAGAGAAAAACACACAGTATCCTGACTGGTATCTCTATGTTAGAGACAAACATAACTACTAACATAAACCTAATCCTACACAGCCCATGAGCTTGCTTCCTGTTTAAATAAAAAAGTGGAGGAAATCAGTAAAGACCTTTGCCAAGCTCCCACCTACCACTTGACCTGTCAACCCACCTATGTGTCCATACAACTATCTGCCTCCCATTAAGATTCATCTCATGCTGTCCCACAGAGCTTTCTGCAATGACCAAAACAGTCCTCTAGTTGGTGTTGCCTAGAACTCTCGTCACTAGCCATTGTTTTTAGAGCAACTGAAGAATTGAGTGTTAAATCTCTTTATTTTAAGTTAAATTTAAATGACCACATATAGCTAATGTCTACCACAGAAGGCAACACAACTATAGATGTTGGTCCTGTCTAAGATCAATCAACCTTACTCTTGTATTTTGTTATTTTGAGACTCAAAATAAGACCTACTCTAGGCCACTGTTCCAATTGTGGTTCCCTCTCCTTCTTAGTGTTCCTTTGTTACTGAATCATTCCTCTTGTAGCTGATCATATGGTAATTCTAAAATAATACTAACTCTTGGTCTGCTTTACGTAACACAATTTCTTTGCTCCTTTACAGCAAAATGCCCTTAAAAGAATATTCTTGCTCACTCAAATTCATCTCCCCAGTTATCTCCTGAACCCATTTCAATCATCCTTCCATCCCTGCCACTTCCTGAACCTGCTCTGGTGGTCAATATTCTTCTATCACTATGTCTGATGAGCTCCTCATCTTACTTCTACATTTGCAGCATTTACCCTCATAGTCATTCTCTCTTCATGAAATGTATTCTTGATATGTCTTCTTTGAAATCACTCTTTCATTCTCTTCCTACTTCTCTCGCTGCTCCTTCTTTTCTTGATTTTGTTCACTGCTTCTCATCCTACCAACCTCAAAACTTCCAAAAATCCTCCATCTCAAATATTCTCTTTTTATTTTCTTTATACAGTACTATGTTCACTCAATACTAGCTGTATCTTTGTCCTGGCCAGTCCTCTGAATTCTAAATTAATATATCCTACAGAATCTCAAACTGAAAGATGAGTAAACATCATAAACCTACCATGTCCACATTAAACTTAGTCCTGCCCATTAAAAACTGCAACTGCTATTGTCTTAGACATCTTGATGAATGTTAGCTCCATTTTTTCCAGTTGTCATAATCAAATACTTTGGGTTGTTCTTAGTTCCTCAATCATTTTCACTACCATTCATCACAGTTCCAATTTACCCAACAATCCTTTGGGTGTTAACTTCAAATTATATTCCAAACCTTTTTTCCTCTCATCACTTTCCACCTTTTTGTAAATTTTGGCAATATCCTTCCACTGGTTTTGCTTTTCTCTTTGCCTCCCTATGGACCACTTTCAATATAGGAGCTAGAGTGATTGCTTTAAAGTATCAGCCAAATTATGCCCTGCATCTGCTCAAAAATTCCAATGGCTCCCACTCTTCTCAAAATACTTAAAATGACTTTTAAAGACCTGTACTGTATGGCCCTTTTCATCTCTGTGGTAGCTTACAAGACCTGCCACAACACAGTACCACAGACAAGGGACCTGCACAATAACAGGTTGTTTTCTCACAGTTCTGGAGGCTGGAACTACAAGATCAAACTGTTAGTAAGGTTAGTTTCTTCTGGCTCCTATCTCTGGCATGTAAGTGATTGCCTTGCCCTCTATCTTTATATGTTCTTCCCTATGTACAAATCTGTGTCTTAACTTTCTCTTCTTAAGAAGACAACAGTTGAGGAGAACCAGTTAGTGGTCCCAGAGACCTGGCCACAGCCATGGTGGAACCCAGGCGGCTGCACAAAGAAGCAATTCCCCCACCCTCTTGGTAAGTGCCTTCCTCCAGCGTGAGCCAGGAGGAGAACCAGTAGCCTCTCCTGTGAGCCTACCAATGCACGGGCTTGGAATCAAACATCCCAAACCCAGCCCCTGCCTCCCCCATTAGCAACTGGGGACAGAGGTCTGAGCATCTCTTGGGAGGATGACTGTATGCAATATAGTAAATATGAGGGATCTCCTTCTATCTTCTGTTTGAAAGCAAATGTTGTTTTCACTCTTCTGTTTCATTATGATTAATTGCTTTACTCTATTCAATATTCTCTTTTGATTGGTTTTATAATGTTCTGTCTTTGGTTTGATTTTGCTACACCTAATTAGCTAGACAACTATTGTGAAGATAATGAGTTATACTATGGTACCTATTACTGTTATTCCAGTAACTTGCTATGAAGTTCTGTACCAGTTTCACTGCCCTGTCTCAACTGGCTTTATTCTGTCTTGTTCTGTTGTATTTCTACTACATTCAAAATTAAAAAATAATAAGACAACAGTTATATTGGATTGAGGCTCACCCTAATGATATCATTTTACTTTTATTACCATTTTTAAGACCCTATTGACAAACACTGGAACATTCTAAGGTCTTGGGATTTAGGGGTCCAGTGTATGCCTTCTCAGGAGAGACAGTTCATTTCATAACAACCTTCCCAAGATCACCCCTTACCACTATCCCCCCATTCCTTCCACTGGAACCTCAAGGATGGTCTTGTTCAGATATAGCAGACTCATTTTTATTCTCAAATCTTTTTTCCCCAACAACTGAAAGTCTTCCTCCATCATTTGTTTTATTTATTGCATAAAGGTCACTTCATTACTGAGTTCCTTCCTGATCACCCTAAATATAGCAGCAAGTCTTCAACTCTGTAAGCATACACATATTCTCCATTTCCCTTTACTCTGCTGAATCTTTCTCTATAGGCTGAATTATTAGGTACAACACTATATTTTCTAATTTATTTTTAAAGTTTCTTTCAACTTAGTGCCTGCTCATTAAATATTAGTTGAATGAGTGGATTCATAGATTATGGTCATTTGCAGAAAATAATGCACATAAGGTTTAGCATCATGATGGATTTATAACTGTATCTTACAGGGCACAATTTAGAAAAATCACACGTTTAACTTTGAGAAGAGAAGCTTAAGAGAACACTGGTTAACGGGGACATTTGTGAAGCTGCGGAGTGTGGTTGAAGTCAGAGTCACTCTTTGCATATGGTGTTACTCCACATGGCAGCACAGAGACCTAAGGTAAAGAGTAAGGGGAAGGCAAACTTTAGCTCACTGTGACAACATAAAAATTCTAGTGAAATGTTGTGTTCCTAAAGGTGGCTCCTAATAACAGAAAATAAAGTAGCAGCCACGTAATTATCTCAAGAACACTGTAAGAGAGACACTTGCTTTCAAAGGGAAATCAAAAGAGGCTTTCTTTTTCTTTTTCTTTTTCTTTTTCTTTTTCTTTTTCTTTTCTCCCCTCTCCCTTTTTTTTTGAGACAGGGTCTTGCTATGCACTTCAGGTTGGCCTGGACCCCTAAGAGCTAGGATTATATGCGTGTGCCCCCACACTTAGCAAAAAAGTGATTTCTGAGTTGAGTTATAAATCCAAGATTCTAGAAAGATAACCCAATTTTAGATGAAAACATGTCAAGGTTTCACAAAATACAGTTGGTGTTAGTGTCCATTACTTTCCTAACTCTGCTAGGGCACCAGATCCAAGAAGCGCTCCATGCAATGAGATCAGAATTCAAGAAGACTAGTGCTAAGCTTTGCCAGTAAACACTCGATCATACGCACATTCCTGCACTCTTCTGGGTCTCCTGAAAGTGCTCATCAAATGAAACCCTTGAGCTGTATGACCACGCTCTCCTCATCAGCTCTAAACATCCTCATTCTAGATTCTTTGTGAACTCACAGGTACTGGAAAAGTTGTTAAAGAAAGGGTCCAGACATTTGCAAATTATGTAGGTAGGTGGGGAGGAGGTACTCTGGTATGTTCAGCATAAAGGAGAATCATGTTAAACCAAATCCTTACTTACCCTGGGAGTTCAAAAATGAGAGGAAAAACTCTTTTTTGCCTGGCATCCAACATCTTCTCATCAGGTGTGTAAAACACGAGAGAGATCTGAGCTTGCAAATTCAGGTTGAAATTGCTATTTATTCAAATGGAGCTATTATGACCCAGGAAAGCAACTGCTTCTCACTCTCCAGAGACCAGTAAAGCTCTAAGTGCTGCTGTGCGGAGGCTCATGGAGAATCAATCTTACCCTGAATGATTATCACAGAGAACTAATAACGGAAACAAGTAGGTCCGTGAGTGAACACACATCACTATGCCTGCCTGAGCTTCTTCGTTCTGGTTGATAAAACATGTTCCATGAATATTTCCTATGTGTCAGGTTATTGAGACCAGTGTGACAGCATCAAAGACTGAGTCATTTCAGAGTAGTTTCTGTTGGCTGGCCTTTCTCTGGACCTGGCCTCCTCTTTTGGGGAGTTGTTTAGGTATTTGTGTCAGAAACGCACCAATGTTGATAGAATCTTATTTTTAAAAAAAATTTCCTAGCAGCTGGCTTGGAATTGAGCTTAGTACAACAGACACACCTATGACTTATTTTCTTAGATAGGTAAAAAAAAATAAGCATTATATCTAGTAT
Organism: Dolichotis patagonum; assembly: GCA_004027295.1. Classification (NCBI taxonomy): domain Eukaryota; kingdom Metazoa; phylum Chordata; class Mammalia; order Rodentia; family Caviidae; genus Dolichotis; species Dolichotis patagonum. The sequence goes on from PVJX010003320.1 coordinate 9,342, forward strand.
TTTCTAGGGTTTAAAACAGGGCATGTGCTAGGGCTTTAGAATTATTATTTATGTTGTTTTCTTTGCCTGTTTTTTTTTCCATTTTATTTTTACTAGTACCTCTTACTAGGCTTTACAAATTCACCAAACAAGGTGGCTCTTTAGACCTTTGGCTCTTCGAGGTTTAGATAACAGAATCTGTTTTCCCCAACTGTTGGCAAATAGAAATGACAACATTACTTTTCAGGCTTGGTTCCTCTTTTTTTTTTTTTTTTTTTTTTTTTTTTTTTTTTTTTTTGTTGTTGTTGTTGTTACAGTAATGAGTGCTGACAGGGCTGCTTGACACCATTAGTGGTAAATGAATTTTTCAATAAGGACTAACACAGAAAAGCTATGGAAATTCAGATTTATTTTTTGACCCAGAGAGTTCTATATCTCCCCATGCCCTTGCTCTCTGTGTGTACTTTATGTGAAATTTCAGCAAAGGTGCTTCTCCAAATTAATCCCATACCTGTCTCCTTCAATCGTCCGCACTAGAACTTCCTGTCTTCAGAGGAGGCCTGGCCACTTTTTGAGGGCCTCTCCCTGGATAATTAAAGACAGCACAATGAACTCAAATCTTATCCTGGGGTTGACCTTTGTAAACTAGCAATACTGCCTTCTTTTCTCCTATGAAATTTTAAAAGGAAGTAATCTCAAATGTGAGTTGGATTTTATCCCGTGTCTTCCCCACGCGGAGAAGAAGCTGGTCATACACTTGCACATTTGTACAATAAATATTCAAAGACTCTAATCCAGTATCTTTCATATAGCACTCATTTTAACTCCTACTTTACACTTTCAGAAAGCTTTTTATGGCATCCTATGCCCTACTTTAAAATGTCTGTCAGCCTAATATTTCTACTTTCTTCCTTTACTAATTTATTTTCAAGGTTATGTGTAGAAACACATCCAATAAAAAGAGCTCATTTGCTTTAACAAAAAATGTACATTATAAGCCTTTATTTTTACAAAGGCCTAAAAAAATCCAAGCATCACACAAAAACAAAACTCAAGAGAGGATGCTTCATACTAGAGTTACTCTAATTAAAATTCAAAACACATCTTTGAATTTTAAAGTATTGTAAGTTTTCTAAAATATTTGTTCACTTTTACTTAACTTTCTTAAACTTATTTGATTATAGAGCTCTTTTCATGTATGCATTTAACACCTTATAATATACTGGTCCAGTCATGACATAATCAGGGATCACCATAGGGTTAGATTACAAGTAAAACTCCGGGGCCTTTATCTGCTGCTCATTGAAATTACGTCTTGTGTCTTCTTCTGAGACAGTCAGGGACTGAAAAGTCATTTTTGCTATGAATCATAATGCTTCATTTGCACCTACAGATGACCGAAAGTTAACTAAGACTGGACAAAGCTTGAGCTTCATGTTGTATCCTTTGTTGCTGAAAATCTTGGGTGAATGCTCTTCTCAGCTCTGCAGGAACATGCTGATTATTTAGAGAGTATCTGCTTAGGGGCTGGCTGGATGAGGTTGACTGGCCCTGAAATTACATGATCTCATTTCCCTTCAAGGCCTAGCACATCAACACAAGAGGTTTACTGGGACATTCAGCTACACCCTGATCACCTGGTTCCCAGGAAAGGTGGAGACCCACATGGCTGAGACCAACACAGCCAGAGGCAATCCTTCCCTGGGAGTGAACCCACCCCCCAGCCATAAAGAGTCTAGCACTGTGATGCGGGTACTGAGATAACCATCAACCAGACCCCAGCTCACTAGTTGATGCTAAACTTAGCCTCCCCGCTTCACAGGCCAGTCTGAACCCCTCTACAACGCACCTTCTCCAGCTACCTAAGCTGGAGTCCTTTCTATCTTCCCTTTAACTTTTCAATTAAAGCTTTTTCTGTAAACTTGTGCTTGAGTTTTAATCTCTATTTCTATTAAAACAAGGGCCCATATTAGCCAACAACAAGTCTACAAAACCATGGCTCCATACTACACAATTTGGAAATGGTGTCAGAGAACATTACCCTTCATTCTCAAAATGCATTATTCCAATGAATTTATGCACTGAAAAATAACCCTGTTACGGAAATGCAATGCAGTTCTTCCTCGCATCACACTACAGGGTTGATGGTTAATTTTACATGTCAATTTAAGTGGATTAAGGACCCAGACAGCTGGTAAAACATTGTTTTTAGGTGCATCTGTTAGGATGTTTCTGGAAGAGATTAACATTAGGATTGGTAGGCTCGGTAGAGAAGATTGTTCTCTCCAATGTGGGTGGGTGTTACTACACCAGCAAAGATTGAAAAAGGACAAAAAGACAAAGGACAAGCAAACTTACTCTCTTTTCTGAAACTGGGGCATCCATCTTCTGTCACTGGATATCAGATCTCCAGTTTCTCATGCCTTCAGATTCTAGGACTTTAATCAGTGACCACCCCAGATTTAGGTGCTTGGATCAGAATTATACCACTGGCTTTCATAGTTATCCAGATTGCAGAAAGCAGGTTGGGATTACTAGGCCTCCATAATCTCAAGAGTCAATTCTTGTAATAAATTCATATATATATATATAACAAATTCATATATATGTAATAAATTCATATATATGTAATAAATTCATATATATGTAATAAATTCATATACATAATAAATTCATATATGTAGTAAATTCATATATATGTAATAAATTCATATATGTAATAAATTCATATATATATATATATATATATATATATATATATATATAATCTCCTGTCAGTTCTGTTTCTCTGAAGAGTCTTGGTTTAGTACACAGGGATATTTATAGTTTATCTCCCAAATCCTAGGTCAGTCCTCAGGTGCCAATGGGGATCTTATTTGAGTAAGAAATGTAAAACATGTAGTATCTGTAATATCATGTTAAATTTTCCTAAATAATTTTCAACACGTGCGCTGAGAATACATAATGTAAAACACCCACATTACATGTTGAATGGTGTTCATCTATCATTCAGACTTCCTTCAAAATGCAGTCAGACTGTCTAAGTTACTTCTAGTCTCTGTACTTCTGATCCTAAATACAGACAAACTGAAAATTGAATTTATTATCGCCCTCACTTGCAACAAAGTCTCCAAATCACTTTTCCTCTCTTGTAGTTCAGCATCAGAACTATAGGTGTCAAGTGAGAGCACCTGGTAAAAATCCTCTCTCCCCTTAGTGGCTGTGTTAACCTTTTCTCACTTGATTAGGGACAGGGAGAGTGAACTCAGAATAACTCATGAGCACACACTGGAAGAGATCCTGTCTGTAAGTCCTTGGTTTGGTGCACAGCAGCCCTTGGGCATTCTTTATTAGTTATTTCCTACCATATTTTTAAACAAGCATTTCAGATGCCTATCTATGGATCATCCCTGGAATCTGACATGTTCTTCCTTCTGTTCTTCTGGATAATTTTTCTTCCTTTGAATCTCCCTTTACACTTTGCCATTGGCAAATCTTCTCTAGAAATATTACAATATGTCAGATGATGACTGAAATGCATGGGATATAGTTGCCCACAGTTACCCATTCCCTCTAATTTAAATTCTTCAGCTCTTCAAACGCTGACTCCTCCCCCAACAACTTATTCCTGTTTATCTCGAAACATTAGCGCTCTGTGTGTATTTTCCTATTCCCTCCTCAGCACAGCCTTCTTGCCTCTTTTCTGCATTAACATTGCTATCAAATCCCTTGGGGCTGGGAATGTGAAGATGAACCATGATGTCCCCACTCATCCTTCCCAACACCACAGATCTGGAACTCTAATTTGCTTCTGGTAAATTCACATATATGTGCACAGATAATTTATACCACATTGTACTTATTAATACATATATTCCTTTTTCTTCCATATATTTCTTTCACTTAAACATAGGTTCTTCAAGGGCAGTGAATATATATATATATATATATATATATATATATATATATATATATATATATATTAATCTTACCTACAATGGAAGAATACACAATTCTGGATCAATTCCACAATCACAAACACTTCCAATACTAATAATTATATTTATTTTAACTGGGGTAAATCACATGCAAGACAGGAGATGTTGATTATGGCGTATTTATTTGTTAGGTGCTTTATGTATTTATCATGCAAGATGTTGTTTACTTACATGATTTGTTTGTAAATATTTAAGGCTTGTTGCTTTAATCTTCCCATTCACCTTAGACTTAGGTAACACATTTCTGGCTGTAACCTTCATTTAGATTTTGAATGTTGAGTTTTCCATCAAAGTATCTAGGACTTATCTGTCCTTAAACATAATACGAAGGACAATCCCAGTATAACTTGATTAGAGAGAGAGATCTAGTTACCCTGGAGAATAACACATCCTCAAGTCTCGTGATATTGTGCATGACAGTGGCCCCAGGGCACACTAGCTCCTGGGGAGAGCTGTGTTTTCCTGCAGCTGCTCTGGGCAGTAACTCTCCTAGGGCACGTGTTGTGGTCCTTCACGCTGCAGGTCAAGCTCTGGAATTCCTTCAGCTTCTATGGCAAGTGGCCACTCCAAGCACTGTGTGACCTACAGATAGGATGCAAATCCCTCACATACCAGACACACGCCCTTGGGAGTGCTCAGGGTCTTGCCTACTTTTCAGCCTACTAGATAATGCTTCACCTTTTTCTTTCCCTCTCAAGAGAACACATTGGAAGACTGCAAATAAGAGTAGACCAATAATAAACTTGCCTTTTATTAAAAAAAACTCACAAAGTTGGAAATTTTATTAGCAAAACATTGCTTAGGAATCCAAATAGGTAACACTCAGGTGAAAGCCAACATACGTCTGGCAAAATCAATGTCTGGTCACTGTGAATTGCTGTCCTCCTAACATAACTGGTTTCTGTGGTAAAGCAGAGCCACCCTAGGTGGCTTCTCAGTTCCTCATCACATCGAGAGCAGCATTTTTAGGAACCAAGCCTGTGGTAGTTTAACTCTTTCCAAAGCTATCTGTAGAGGTCAGACTTTCTTGAAGTCTAAGGTTTTTTCCATCTCTATCCATACTCTATCACTGCACAAACTTCCAAAGTCCTCAACGGAAGAGAATCCATGTAAACCCCACATGGCTCCATTACCCTACTGCTCTTGGACTAATTTTCACATTCGCTGCCTCTGAAGTTGATATATACAGCCTACTTCTTTCTCCTTTCCTGTTCTTCTCCTTAATTCCATAAAATAAAAGAATGGTCCTTTACCTAAGATCTTTCAGCAACTTTAGGATTATTACCATTCCTCAGACAAGTAAGATAAGCCATCTTCCAAGAGTGGTCCTTGGTTAAACATTTAATTTTGTTGTCTTGTGCAGTTACTACTGAAATACCTAAGCCTATTTGTAAAATATGATTCATTTGATCAGCAGTCTGTCTCTAAAGTAATTTTGTATAGTGTTGGTAAAGAAGAGCTAATTTTAAAAGTAATGTATTATTCAAAAATATATATTTCATAGATACATCAGTGAAGTAAAGACCCCCAAAATGAAACAAAAACTTAAGAAAGAAGGTAATTAAACTTTTCTGTTTACATCTAGGTCTATTAGATAAATATAGTTACTGTAGGTATACTCATTGCTAATTATAAATGTAAGCATTTGCTATCTTATATCTAGATGTCCCCATCCACGGGACCTTTGGGAGGTGACTGGATCATGCATATGTGATACTGGATTAGACCACTGATGATTTTATGGCTGTGTGTGACATTGGGAAGAGAAGCCTAGTGGGAAAAGGTGGGTCACTGGTTGTGGCCTGGAAGGGTACACATCGCTTCTCCTCCCTTGATTCTTCTCTGCTTCCTTCCTGCCACGTCATGAACTTCTGCTACACCCCTTCACCATGCTGTTCTGTCTTGGAGTCAGCGTGACTATAGACCAATACCTCCACACACTGTGAGCCAAAATAAACCTTTCTTCCTTTATCTTGTATGTGTCGAGTATCGTGTCTCAGCAATGAAAAGGTAACTAAGACGGCATATCCTTATGCCTACTCATTTAAAAGACAGAAAAACAAATACCCACTTATTAAAGAAAAAACCTAGCCCACCACTGGAAGAAACTGTTTTTCTTGGAAAAGCTTGAATGCTGTTTGCAGTTCAGATTTCTGTAGACACTGAAGGCTGTAGTCAAGACAAAGAAATTAATAGTGCCCTTCTGCCCTAGAAAAGTTAGAAAGAGAGGAATAAAAATGCAACTCAGGATCTGTTTGTGACTTGTGAAGATAAGCTGACATTAGGTTGAGAAAGGGAAGACTATTTCCAAGAAGTCAAAAGTACGTGAAACTCTCAAATGGATCGGTGTCTTCCATCAGAGTTCATAAACAGCGCAGTACGAAGGCAGCACCTCCAGAGCAAGCCTGGTAGTTCCCAGCACTCTTATAGTCTGAAGAGCCAAGCAATCTAAATATTTAATGAAGACGCAGCAAAAGAAACTATCTTGGCTATGTAGGAAGCATTCTGATTCAAAAAACACATGGGAAGAAGCAGAAAGAATCTACACCCCAGGATGAATATAAGTCTATCTTTAAATGTGAGTATAATTTTAGGAGTTCTGTTATACACTGAATAATATTCAATTCAAAATTTATGTGTTGAATCCCTAAACTCGCACCTCAGAATGTGACTGTGTTTGGAGACAGGGCCTTGAAAGAAGTAATTAAGTTAAAATGAGATAATTAAGGTGGGAACAAATCCAAACTAATTAGTATACTTATAAAGGGAGATTTGGACACAGAGATATCAGGGCTGCAGGGACAAAGGGGGACAGCCATATGAGGACACAGCAAGAGGACAAAGAGATTCATCTGCAAGCTAAGGGGACAGGCTTTAGAGGAGTTCAACCCTGCCTATAATTAAAACTGAGAAAAAAAAATTTCTGTTCTTTAAACTTCCCTAGTCTGTGGCATTTTGTTATGGCAGTTATAGGAAGCAAATATGGCTTTTAAATGTTACTAAGAGTTTAAGCTTTAGCAACATTTTCCAAGAGACATATAAAGAGCCATTTTATTTATTTTTCAGAGTATGATAGTCACAGGGAGGGTAAACCACCTGGGAATCAGGATGCTGACCTGACACATGACAGAGAAAGCAGACTTCTCCTATTTCTATTTCTATCTGTTCAGCCGAATAATCTTCCAATGGAAAAGGGCAGAACTATCTGTCATAGGCAATGAACATCAAATCAATGGCTGGAATACACAGCAGGTGGTAGCTGCTTTAAATGGGGAGTCTCTTATCTTTCCTCACTACCAAATTTGTATTTTGAAGTTGTAATATCCCAAAACCTCAGAATGTGATGGTGTGCAGGACAGGTTCTTTAAACAGGTAGTCAGTGTGTGTGTTTTTGGCATCAGGGATTGAACTCACCACCTTGCACTTGCCAGGCAGGTGCTTATGCCACTAAACTAAATCCCTGGCCTGTTAATAGGAAATCTGGACACAGACACACACAGAGGAAAGACGTGAAGACACACAGTAGAAGGTGACTATCGACCAACCAAGCAGAGAAGCCTCAGAAGATACCAAGTCTGCCAATACCTTCATCTTGGACTTCTAACCTCCAGAAAATGAGAAAAGAAGTATGTGCCATTTGAACTACCTTGTCCGCGGGGTTTTGTTTCTTTTGGTTACATCTTTGGTGCTGGTTATTGAACCTAGGGCCTGAAGCATACTAGAAAACATGCCTGTACTCAGCTGCACCTGAGCCCTGGGCTGTGGAATTTGAGCATAGAAGTTCTAGCAAGTTCATACAGGGCTCATCTTCTGGGTCAGATTTATGATGGCTTTTGGTGATATTTACGCTACACAGGTAACAGCTTAAACAGAAAGTGACACAGACATGTCTTAGTAGCATACAGCAGCTGGAACATTTTTTAGCCTGTGTGACTAATCTGAGTCTACCTTGGGATACAGGGATACTAAAACGTCAAATGCAACAGGATGCATATACAGATAGACCAGAATACACACTTAGAGAATGTTCACCACATAGAAGCAACTGGAAACTGCACCATCTATGTGATTATTCAAGAAGTGTGCTTAGTGTTATTATTTAGATGTCCTTGTTGTTGCATGTGCTCACAGGTGGGGATTTTGGAAGATGACTGGATCGTGGGGATGTGATATTTGCCAGCGTGGATTAGTCCGTTGATGAATTTATAGCTAAATGTGACATCTAGGGGTGGTCATTGGGGGAGTGGCTTGGAAGTGTCTCCTCGATTTCTCTCTCTGCTTCCCACAGCCATGCTATGAACTATTTTCCTCTGCCTTTGCCTTTGCCAGGCTGTCCTGCCTTGGAGTTAGCCGACTATGGACTAAGGCCTCTATAAACCCTTCCCACTTTGAGTTGGGTGTCTTGGCAATAAGAAAGTAACTACGACACTTAGCTTGTGAAGAGGACTCTGGAGGCAGAAGCAGCCAGAAAACTCTTGGCAAATATGTAAAGACCTTTGGTGTGGAATGGAAATGAATTTTCTGCTTGGTAGCTGAGGGGGGCACAATAAGATAGCTGAGAGGGCGTTTAGAGGAAAGAGAGGCGGGCCTTAATTGTGGCAAGAACTTTCTAGTAACCGGACAGTCCAAAGATAGTGCATGTCTCACAGGAAGAGGCATTTAACCACAGCTGTTGAGGGGAACCCAGCAGACTGCTGGTGGTCCCTTCCCCAGTTCTGTTGTGTGCTAACCAGGTGTGTTTCTGTACTTCTTGCTCAAGGGATCTGGAAGTTACAGGGCAGGAAATGGCATTAAGTGCAAATGGTATTAAGTGGTGAGAAGAAGCAAAAAGCCATCAGGGTCTCTGGGTAGTGATGGGACAGAAAAAAATGTAGCAAACATTCATCATTCTGACTCACAGCAACTAATCATCTTCCCCCTAGGAAAAGAAAATCTTCACTAGGATGTGGGAACAGGTTAAGTTTCAGTCATGCCACTAGAAGTTGCTAAATAAGAACTTCTATTTTTATAGATTGTAACTTCATCAATATATTTTTAAATTTCATGTTTGACCACAGTTCCTTAGTGGTTTTGTTTTGTTTTGTTTTGTTTTTTGAGACAAGGTCTTGCTCTTGCTATGGATTCTAGGCTGGGCTTGAACTCATTATGTATCCCAGGCTGGCCCTGAAGTTGTGGAAATCTTCCTGCTTCAGCCACTTGAGCCTTGGGATTACAGGTGCATGCCACCATGGTCTACTTAAGTCTCCTGCCCTTAAAAATGCCTTGCTCCCTCCAGCATCCTACAACTTGTTCCCTGCGTTCAGAAGCACCTCATGCCTGGTTTAATTCTGGGCTGCCAACGTCTTAAAATTCTTAATTTTAGAACAAAAGGTATGATATTTTCATAGGTGTGCTGTTCCCTTCCCATCTCCTGACACACGCTTCTTTGTCTCCAGATTCCTTCACTGCACTGGGGTGAATGGAATCATAGTGGTGGGTGTGTTTAGGAAGCAGTATAGCATGGAATGTCAACAATTTTTTTTCTCTGTCATCTTATGCTTTTTGCTGCAGTCCCAACTTTCTCGAGTTTAGATTCAGGAGAACCTCATTAGTTTCAGTTTCTTGATGTTTTGGGATTTTATTTTTTTTAGGGTGCTGAGATCAAGCCAGGGCCTCCTTGGTGCCAAGCATGCGTTCACATTCTCAGTCCCTGGTTACTTCACTTATTAAATGAGAATAGCAATGGCCTCCTTGGATTTCGTAGAAGGTGAACGATGCAGAGCAGGAAAACAAATACTGCATGACAAATATTCGTCAGTTCTTGAGGACAGTCAAAGGACATTCAGGGCAAAAAGTGATCCAAGAATCAGGGCTGGCTATGAAGAGCAGAGGAGGACAGATGACAATATGTTGGGGAGCAGGTTGGCAGATAAACGCTGACTTCTCAGAAAGGAAGCAGGCTGAGCCACAGTTCACAGTGTGGGCATCCCCGGCTGGGGGAAGAGCAGGTCTGAGGAGAGGCGGGCTGGGCGCAGCCCTAAGAAGGCTTGGAGTCTCTTTTCCTCCCTGCCTCCACATGCACTGAGGCTTGGTGATCCATGTCACTTCGGGTTTGGAGAAGGGGACATATCCGGGCAGATCTTGCTCACTGTAGACTAAACGACACTCAGCATTGCATGGCTTATTTTAACGTAGGAGAAAGTGGCTTCGCATAAAGTTTACGTCTGAAATTTAGGAAACACAATAAAGAACAAGAGCAGTTTTAGGGCTGAAGTCATTGATTATGGAGGGTGAACACTGTCAACTCTCCAGAGCTCGTCCCTCTTTAACTTTTACTTCACCTCCATCTCATAAGGATGTTACAGCCCTGCTGGTCAAAAATACCCCTGACGATTCTGCCTCTCTCTAACAAAACAAAAACATAAAAAAAATAAAGAACACGAAACACAGAAAACGCCCAAATCTTCCTTTGTAGGAAAACCAAAAAAATGGGTCACCCTCTGCTTCCCCAGGGCGTGCGCCTTTCTCCTTGGCTTCCCTCTAAATATAAAAATTCCACCTTGCTCTCGGCTGCTTGTGATTAGGGAGAAAAAAAATCCGAGGGTTTTGCGCTCTTCATAAGCAAAGAAATCCTACTTTTTTAAGCGTTGACTGTTTCCGTTCTTTCCCTGCCGCATCCGTCCAAACCCAGAGACAAAAAATGAAATGCGGATGCAGACGCACCCCAGCAGCAGCCCTTTCTGGCCACCCCAGCAGGACTATGGGGTCGGTGATTCAAGCTCACGCGAACGAGCCGCGAGCGAGCTCGACTTTTCTGGAGCCCAAACGTCCTACGACTCACCTTCCCCTGACCCAGCACTGTCCTTCTCCAGACCAGGGCTCCCCCTTCTCCAGTCCCCGATCCCCCGGGCGGTCGGCCCGGCGGGCGCGGGAGCCGAGGCGCACTCAGGGCGCCACACCTGCGGGCGCGGGGGCGCGGACCCCTGGCGGGCGGCGCGCGCGGGCGCAGCTCCCCGGCGGCTCCGCTAGGGGTCTCTCTCGGGTGCCGAGCGGGGCGGGCCGGATCAGCTGACTCGCGGGTTCCGAGCGCCGCCGCCGCACTCGGCTCAGTCAGTTTCCTCGGCAGTGGTAGGCGACAGCACCCGGAGCAGTGCGAGCGCAGGGTCCCCGGAGACGGCGGTGGCGGCGGCGACTCGGGCAGAGCAAGGGCGCGGCGGATCGCATTCGCACAGTAGCCGGCGCACTCGGTGCCCCGCGCGAGGGTAGCGATGCTGCCCAGTTTGGCACTGCTTCTACTGACCGCCTGGACGGCTCGGGCGCTGGAGGTGGGTGCCGCGCCTCGGAAGTGGGGGAGTCGGGCACGAAGGAGGAGCCGATCCCCTTCAGTCTTTAATCTAGGGAAGCGGGGGTTGTCTGGGGGGCCCCCGTGGCCCTCCGCCCACGCCTGCGGGTGCCCTGCGCATCCCTGCTCCGGCCCAGCCCTGCCCTGGGGAGCGCGCCTCGATTCGCGGAGAGGCAGTGGCGAGGCGTGGGGCTCCTCCGGTCCCCGCCATCCCGGGCAAGGGGAGGGATAGCGACCCTGTGCGCAGACCCCGACTCAGTCCCTGTCTCGGGAACTGGGGCCTGGGGAGGTGAGGGCCGTCCTGATGGGGGGCGGTTAGGGGTTGTAGGGGGAAGGGGAAAGAGCACGTGTGGAAAACCGAAAGCGCAGCGTCCCTGGATCCAGTCCCGGCCCTTAAGCCGCTGTCCTTCCCCGGGGAGGAAGAGGCCGAACGGCCCTGGGACCTGGGGGTCTCCTCGCTGCTTCTTGCTTTCTCCTACCCGTTTTAACCCCCGCCTCCTGCCCCCCCATCTTCTTACTCAACCTCGGCTTTCCACTCCGCGGCGGCGGACGGCGGCAGCCTGGTGCGACCCTGGCTGGAGCCGGCGCCGGGGTTGCGCACCGCCTTCCGCGGGCAAACTTTACACATTTCCGCGTCGCCCTTTTGTGTTAAGTTAGGAGAGATGGGAGGGGTCGGAGACTCACGGCCACCTCGCACCTTCCCAGAGCCTGGCTGTCCCCAGGCGTTTGCTGGCCCGCTGAGCTGCTCCAGGAGGGGAGGAGGAGGTCCCTGGGAACAAAAGCCGCGACACCCCGCCCTAGCCGTCCGGGCGCGGTGGCCAAGCAGCCTGGGTCTGTGCGCCACCACCACCACCGAGGCTCCCAACCCCGCGCCGCGTGTGTGCCTGCCCGGGAGGGGCCAGGGTGCTGCCGGGCCTCTGTGGCGGAGCCCCGGGGCCTCTCTGCCTCCTACACGCCGGTCACCACCTAGGCGTGCAAATTCTGTGCTGGCTGGGGAGTCCTTGGGGAGGAATGCACGGAGTGGGGTGTGCGTCGGGCAGGGCAGTGGCGGTGTAGGGAAGGTAGGAGCTGGCCCCTTCAGTGCATCAAAGGAGCCTGTTGTCTCCTAAAGGCGCGGCCTCCTCTCTGGTAGCTCTGGAGGCTCTGGTTTAGACCCGTTGGGGAAGCAGGATGCTGGGGAGGGTGCGCAGCGTCTTTTTTTTTTAGGGTGCAGAGAAAAGGATTGAGTAGAGTGAAGATTAAGACTGAGAAGATGGCGCCTCTGCAGTGCAGCAAAGAAAAGCTGTGTGGAGGCTGCAGCCTGGTGAAATCCACCCACCGCTAGGTGTATAGAACAAGTCTTCCCATTCATCCAACTCCGGAACGTTCGCCCGACAACAGTGCAAAACGACTGTTTTCCTTTTAATCTCAGGATGCGCAGAAGTTGTTTACATGAGGGTTGGGGCAGAAGAAAGCGTATTTTGCATCCCTTGGAGCCTCCTGTTCAGTGTTGCCATTTGGGTTCTTCCCTCATTAGCTTTCTTCCTTTGCCCCCTGCCTCCTGGTAGTTTTCCAATCCTCCCTCCCCCCAAAATAACAATTTCCAGACAAGTGTTTTCCTGTAATTCCATTGAGGCAGTACAGACTGTCACACCGTTACAGTTTTTTCAGTCCCTGATTTACAAGGTCACTGAACTTTTTTCCCTTCCGATTTTCACCCACAAGCAGCTCAGGAATCACCAGAGTTCGAGTTGAGACAGGTCGTTCTAAGAGGAAGAATTTGGTTTTCTTCCAAAAAAGGCATTTAATTAAGGAAATTCTTATTTCTCTTGTCGTTTAAAATTTTATTTATATAAGTAGTTGCATTTTCCTGAATTGTTTTACTACACATGAATAAAATAAAAGCATACCGTAACCCTTATTTTTTGGGAGCTTTGTCAAAGCTTAAATATTTACCCTTCTTAAGCAGTTGTTTTTCTGTGTAAAGAGGTAACATGTAGGCAGATGTAATTTGGATTCATTTTCTTGACCCTTTTTATGGCATTTTCTTGCTTTTTCTGCCATCGTTCTGGGAATTTTCTCCGTTTATTGTGACTTTTAAAAGGTGGAAGTGAAATTGAAATTCTTATTAGTACATTTTGCAAAGTTGGTGGCAGGGTAGGTAATTGATGCTAATGAGGTTTGAAGGGGATTTATGCAGCTCTGTCTGGGGCTACAGAAACAGTGTAATCACGAGTTGACTACCTTTTGTAGAGCTTAGAAATGAGTCTCTGTAGGTGGTTTTTAAAAGAGAAATGAGTAAGGGTGATCCTCATGGGGTCTCTACTTTCAGAGAACATTTTGTACCTGGGTTGATGCTTTTGTCTGGTGGATTCATTAGAGGCATGAGGTGTACATTTATGTGTTTATTTGCTTATTTATTCATTCCTTGTTGTTTTCTCTTACGGATTATTTTTCAGTATTCAAGGTATTCATGGTCATCTTCTCTCAGTGGTGGTCTTGATTCACAGAGAAACCTGCCTCTACTGAGTCAAACTCCCTGAAAGGTAGCTGCCTACACACGGAATATTGAGAGCAATTTGATGGTGGTCTGAAGAACTCAGGGTTTGTTGCTAATCCGTGGGGAAGCCATGATAACTGGCAGGCTGCAAAAGCTTCTCTCTTGTCATCTAAGCAGTAGAAACCCCTGATGGCACTTGCAAGACTGCTAAGCACTGTAGAGAAATTACTAGACAAAACGCTTATTCCTCCTCTGCATTGAAAAAATGGAAAGGTGCATGCAGGGTCACATGGTTCAGTTAGGAATACCTGATTTTAAGAAAAAGGGATCAGCTGAATATTACTTTAAGGGTATCTTTAGGGTGAAGGCTACAGGTACCATATCACTGTTAACCACACACCAGAGCTTTGTGTAGTTACTGTATGGTGACAAAGGTTGTCATTCATACTAGAAATAAGCATAGCTATTTTGTGCCTGAAACAGTGGATAAAAGACATTTAATAAAATTCAGTAAAAATGAACATTATTTCTGCAAATTTTATTGCCTGGAGATTTACCGAATACCTCATTAACACATTTCTTTTTGATTCTACCTGTGTGCAAAGATAAACCTGGACAAATGCTCTTTGAATGTCAGGCTTTCAGAATGTGGGGTTTAGTTTGACTTTATACACCTCATTACTTATTCCCTCCAAAAGTTTGTGGGATAAATAAACCAGCACATAACTATAAAACAGGATAGAATGTGTTAAGTACTTAAAAGAAAGTCCAGATTACATGGTATGTTAAGTTAAAGGGTTCCCAGGTAAATAGCTATGTTTAAAGAGTTAAGGAACAATAGGATGAGAAAACCCTGGAGGATTTCGTAGTTGTAAATTTCCAGCCAGGTTTGGGGAATGGAGGTTTATTGTTTGTATGTACAGTATTTGTTTACATGCCTTTTTCACACATGTGCATACTATATGCCACACACGCATGCGCGCGCGCACACACTCACACGCAAGAATATGTAGGCAGGGACTTTGTTTTCATTTTTCCAGTTCTCTATACTTGTGTTAGAGCCCTGTACAGCTAAAATTCTTAATGAATGAACAAACAAGTATGGGATTAAGTTTTGTTGATTTACCTTTGGGGCTAAAACCTATCTCTGAGCTCTCAGCTCTGAGGAGCCAAACCATCTTCTCTTTTCTGAAGCTTCTAGTCTTCTGGGGAAGACAGATAATAAACAAACCATAAATATAGACACATGAATGGTGGCAGGTGTGAGATGTACTCTGGAGGAATAGGGAATTAGAATAAAGAGGCAAGGGCATGAATGCAGACCTGAAAGCACTGGTGGTGATATCTTCAGTACTATCTTGATGGAGAGAGCTCATGATTAAAAAAAAGGTGTGTGTGTATGGTGAGGTTTCCAACAAGAGGATGGGGGAAATCATACATTTTTAAGTGCTTCTAACAAGGAACATTGTCAATCAGGAGTTCTCAACATGAATTGCACATCGGACTCATGGAGATTAAAAAAAACAGCCCATGATTGTCAGGACTCCACCCAGTGCAACTAAATGTGATTTCTGGGAGCAATGACTGGACACTGGCATTAAAAAAAAAAAACCCAAATCTCTGTGGATAATTCTTAAGTATAACTAGCTTTTTGAGACTAGTGACAGACCCATCAGTGCGAACAACATGCTTGACACCTTTTTAGACTTTTAGTCAGGATTCATCAGGTTGGTCTGAATGCAGCAAGTCCAGCTAGTGTCAGAGAGGCTAAGTAGATGAAGAAATATGGAGAAAGATAGAAGAAAACGCAGGCTATTTTTCAAATGTTTTCATCTCTCCTCAAAGCTGTTACGCATTAACCTTTTCCCCATAGCAAAGATTAATACCACATTCTTGTCATTGGCCCAAAGACCCTTGGGGTGTCAGAGGCTTAAACTGGCCTTTCATGAAGCACACTATACTGGTGAGGTCATTGGCCAGTGAGTGGCTTTGGCTTCAAGCTCTAACAGTGTCTCTCATTTGTTCGTTCTCTCCTGCACTGCCTTCACCCCTCTCTCCCTTTCCTCCCATCTTTTTTGTGCTGCTGTGTTTTTATCTTTGTTTTATTTGACTGAAATCCTTTCACTTTCATGATGGGATCCCGAGTCCACAAATATCATGGAGTGCAGATTGATGCTAAACATCTGCTGCAAACCCACAAAAGTGCTTTCATCCTTCGAGGCTCACAGCCTGTGTCACAGTGCACAGTTAAGCCCGCATGAGCCAGTGGGAGAAGAATGTGGCGGCCGTGAAGCTAAGGCGAAGGAATGAGCATGCACATCCCAAGGGTGTAACAAGTTTAAGCAAAAAGCCCTGTGGTGCCAGCTCTTGTTCTGAAAGGAAAGCAAACAGTACCTAAACCCTCAAGCTGAAGTTTGCAAATGAAAGCCTTGGTGAAGGCAGGATGTTGCATAACAAGTTTTCTTTGGTGGAAACATTGATGAATTTACCTCTTTGGATTAATTTACTGGTATCTCTTTAGAAATAATCACCCCAAAACTGGACGTGTTTGTGTCTGTTAATAGCTTTTGAAAAAGTGATGTTTACTAGGTTAGTTAGCAGACTGTCCAAAAAAAAGATACAGAGGACTCATTCAAATGTATTAAACTTTACCTAAAGTAGGGAGCAAAGAGGAACCTTTATTTGGCTTTATTTCATGTGACTACATTTTGAAGATGTGTGCCATACAGACTTAGCTTGAGCATTTGTTGGAGTTACGGTATCATAGGAAGAGATAGATAGCAATTGAAATGGGTAGGATGAGAGGTTTCCTAAAATTCAACTTTATGAAAGAATGGGAATTGTATCTATATTTACAATATTGATTTCAATTTCAGGCATGATGTTAGACCAGTAATGCTGAGTCATTGAGTGTTTCTCAGGTCCGAAGGAAAAGGCAGCATCACACAGTGCATTAGTCAGCTTTCTGTTACTGTAACAAAATACTTGATAATAAAATTAAAAAAGAAGAAAGGTTCATTTTGGAGCATAGTTTTTTGAAGGATTCAGTCTATGGTAGGTTGACCTGATTACTTTGCCACGTGGCAAGCAGGTACTCTACCTCAGGGAGTATTTTAATGGAGCGTGTTACTCATCTCCTGGTGGCCCAGAAGGGAAAAGAAGAGAGAAAAGAGAGTCGTGACCTATAATCCCCTTCAAGGGCATACTTCCTTCACCTAAAACACCTAGAGGTTCCACTACTTGCCAGTAGTGTGATACTAGAGGCTGACCCTTTAACCCATGGGCCTTTGAGGACACATAAGATCCAGACTGTAGCACACTGGTCCAGGGACTGGACAGAGGCAAGGTGGCTTTAGGCATAAATCCTGGCTCAAATATAGATAGTACACTGAGGGATATGGGACCATTCCTCTCAGCCTGAACGATTCCCCAAGGCCAACCTCCCCAACCCTTACCCTAAGGCTTACTACATGGAGGCAGAGATAAGCAAAGCAAAGCAAAGCAAAGCAAAGATCCCTGAACCGCCATGGAAAATTCCAAAATTCCAGATCGGGATGCAAGTGCACCAGTGACCTGCAGTAACCTTTCATCACCTGGAGCTCACTGACGGTTCAGGCATATGGACTGCATCTCATACACCCGGTTACAGTGCTAGAGGGTGGATTACCAGAAAGGACGTGTGTAGCAGATGTGGCTAACATGACTCAGCATTCTGTCAATCGTGTTGTGAGTCCGGCTCTGGGAGGACCCCAAAACCAATGCAGCATTGTAAACCCCCACATGTTATGCCCTGAGGGCTAATGCCACTTTCCTTTTTCAGGCACAAGTCTGCTCATTCTCAAGGTGCAATTGCATTAATAAACTTTGCTGCTTTTTCCTTAGCATTGCATGCTGTATTCAGTTCTTTGTCACACACAACCTGGACCCCCATCACCCATGGTGACAACTCTGTCCCTCTATTAGTTATTGGCTATTGTCACAGTTTGTGTGTCCTGTTAAATGTGGATAATAGTATTTATGGTTGTTGAGGATTAAATTGCTATATGTAAAGTGCTTAGAACAAGTATATGAACAATTACATATTAATCTGCATAGCTTGTAATATGCACTGTGTGTTGCTACTACATATGATGATTGCGTAAAACAGTTGTATTTGTCTCACGTGTAGCTAGTTTTTCAAAGTTAGAAGAACCTGCAAGGTGGTTTTGCTCTTTGACTCTTTTAGTTCACTTACTGACCAAATAAGACCATTACAAGAAATTGGTTCTATAAAAAAAAAAAAAGAACTTGACTTAAATATAAACAGCACACATCTCAGATAAATTATTTTAGAAATCATGTTATAAAATTTTATTAAATATATAATTTTCTATTTCATTTGGCTTTTTGAAAAATATTGAAATAAATCATGCTCATTGAAAAGTTTAAATAGAGAAATGTGCAAAAAGCATAAGTAGGTTTTATGCAAATGGGAAAGACCTGTTTTTAATGTTTTTGAACACTGGCACCTGGCCAAACAGGTCTTATATTGAGCGAGTTTGTGTACTGGCTTGGTTATTAACACAGCCATTAGCCATCAGCTGTATGCAAGGAGCTGGAACAGGCTCAGTTTAGTTTTCAGCAAGTTTTTTTCCCCAGAAAAATGAATAAGCAGATTTTGCCAATCTGAGCAGAAATGGAACATTTCAAATGCCAGCAAAAGAATTTTGGTACTAGAATGGAAACCTAAAGTGATCTTCACCCAAGATGAGAAAACCAAAAAGCAGTTGCTTGAGAATACAGTATTGCTGTTAAGGACTCAGGTTCAAAATAAAATGAATTAATATAACCAAGCTTGCAATGGCTATCACATCTCTAAAACTTTATAGTGATTTACTACTTAATGAAAATGACATTTTTAGAAAAGAAAGAACAGCTTATTTTGCTCATAGAATGAAAAGTTCTCAATCTCATTTTGGAAATTAGGCTAAAGATACTTGAAAGCTTAGCAAGAAGCACTGAATGAAATGGGGATCCTGTGGTTGTTCAGATTAACACTCCGATGGATCAAGAGACTCCCCAGGAGTGCATGTGGGGTTTTGTTAACTAGCTCGTGTGTATTGATGATTGTCCTGCTCAGCCAAGAGAAGACAAGAGGTGTGTTCATGTAATTACAGAGGCCGTGTTTGTAACAGCCTACTTTGAGGAGATACGGTGAAGAATGAGTGAGATGGTCTCAGAATCACATGTGCAGGGTCAGTGAACAGGGATAAGAAAATACAAGGTAACATTTCGGAAAGAGAGAAAAGAGTAATAAGCCCAGTTTTATAGATGAATGGATCCTGATGACTGAAGTGCAGTGATTCTTAAGGTTTCATTAGTGATGGACCCAAAAGCATCATTTGAATTGCCTAATTTGCAGATGGTCTCTTTCTTCTGAATTAAGCTCAGAAGATTTTCAGATGAAAACTTTGATTCAATAAGACAAATTGCTACTCGAATTTTGGTGATTTTGTTGGTAGGAGGTTGTTTTTTGCTTGAGTCTTGCTTTTTTTTTTTTTTTTTTAATCAGTACTGGGGATCGAACTCACAACCATGTGCTTGCAAGGCAGGTGTTTATGCTGCTGAGCTAAATCCCCAGCCCCTTGAGTCTTTTTTTTAAGAGGATCAAATTTGTCCTGTGCTCTCAGCTTCCAGAGAAAGCCATATCCTATTTCATTGAAAAATGTAAGGCATCTTAAATGATACAGGCTGATAAATTATATTCAGCCCTTAAAGGACACTTACGAGAATAAGAGATCTGTTGTGTAAAGAAAAGTCATTTGTATTAAGTGAAGAAATGCATTATCACTCATGTTGCTTTGCTAAATTTCAGAGTCTTAATTGATGAGTCTAACAAATTTTGACACTATGGAAATATTTTACAGGGAAGAAAAAAAGAGGTTTAATCTTACCCTTGAGATACACTTGTGTGTTTTAGACGTGTTACCTCAGCCTCCAGTTAAACAAACTTACTTTCCTTTGTGTATACTTGATTGGTATTTTAAATACAATTAATGAGGTGACGGTACATTTCATTTTTGTAGCAGAAATAGAAAATGGTACGTTCTGTTAAGATCTGATTAGCCCCCAAGAGCACTTTTTATATCTTAATATGTTTGATGAATGTTCAGAAACATAAAACATGATTACATTGTCTTTATAAATATCATTAGTTATTTTGTTTGTAATTGAATTGGCAGACATACTAAGGACAGATAAGAACTATTTTGTAACCATATTAATTTTTTTCATCATTCACAAAAAAAAAGCTCTCATCTACTTTGGAAGTGTTGCAAAGTTTTTGAAAACTAAGAGACCAACACCAAAACCCATCATACGAAAATTCATAGTAAATGTTTCCTGTTTTCATGCTCCTAATTAGTTATTATGTTTTATTTAAAACAAATGTAATTTTACTGCTGCAAAATTAGTTTGAGATAAGGAATTTCTCAGAAGCTTCCATGGAAATATGCAAATATGCAGACTAGATCTATGAGTTAACTTTTTTTACACATGCTTACATGTTTAATTAATTCAAATAAAAATTTTAATTGACTTAAAATTTCTGTAGAGAACTTTCTGGCTCATTTGCACACCCAGAGATACCTAGATTCTTAGGCTGCACCCAAACCAGAAAATGAAAGTTTATTTCATTTCACAAATATCTTTGAGGCCCTCGCTCCCAAGGAAAAGTAAGGGGTAAATAGAATAAAGGAGGAAGTAGATGATGTGGACAAAATTAAGGTGTATAAGGTTATCAGGGAAGAATATGTGGCATTGCATTATGAGTGTGACACTTGGTGAAGTATTTTCAAAGAAGGTCTGTGATTGGGTTATGACCTAAAGGTATCTGAATTATATCTTCACTGTGAGGGAAAAGAGTAACTGGGGATAGGAGATCTACTGTCAGGTGATGCAATGTTAAAAATGAAAGTGATAGGAGAGAAATTTAATATTGATTATGACCACAGTGTTTTCTGTAATTTATATTCATGACATTGTCTTAAGTCTGGTGTTTATTAAACATTCAGTAAATATTTTCAGTGAGTATTCTAGAAATCCCAGTTGTGGTAATAAGTAATTACATGTTTTATTCTGGACATTTGAGATAATTTCTCTTATGTTTAAAAGATAATGAGGGGTTGGGGGTTTAGCTGAGCGGCCTAAGTGCCTGCTTGGCAAATGTGAGGTCGTGAGTTCGATCTCAGGCACCAAAAAAAAAAAAAAAAAAAAAAGTAACGAATAAGCATAGAACATTAAGGCCTTTTAAATAAGATTTATTTTGTAGCCTTTTCTAAAACATTTTATTGTAAAAGAATTTCATAAATACTGTCACTAAATTAATATTGTTCATTTAACAGCTCTTAATTTCAGAAATGAGAAAAAAATAAAAAGCTTCTTAAATTATATCTCATCAATATCTGATTTGTTGGGACAGTTTCAATTGAAGGTGTCTGGAAAGGATTTTGTTTGAGTAAGGTAGTGTGGTTAAGAAAGAAAATGTGTATTGGAATTAAATCGAATGACCATCAAAATGATTATTTTATCATCTCTTTTTCAGTTTACTTTTTTGCCGTTTGATAGCTAATACTTCCTTTTTGCTTTAGTGTGAAGAGGATCTGAAGGAACTTTTCTTTTTAAGTATTGAATTCTGTTACTTGTATGTTCTAAAGAAATGGTAGTTTTCAAGTTTAAGGACTTGAAGTCTGTGTCATTATATGCCATTAACTTGACAGGCATTGAAAATCTAATTGAGATCGTTATGATTAGCCTTGTATCTTGGTTATTTTCTCAGACTTGTTTTTAATGTTTTGTGTCAAGTGTTAAATCCTTTTACACTGAAAAATCCAAAATGTATAAATGCAAAAGAACTAAATCAAATTTGAAGGTTCTATAGTTGTTTGAGATGGGGGGTGGTTCTTGGCTAACCCATAAGGTGTTTGAGTGGGAAGTCAGTGAACTTATTGTGGCTTGTTGAAGAATTATTATTTTGGAATTGCTGCTTATTCAGTGAAGTATGAGCAGAAAGTATCCTTTGATCTTCAGGTGACCATAGGGTAGTCATGTTACCATGTGGCTGTAATGGAGTAGAATGGATGGCTATTGGATAGAAGTGTCCTTACAACTGAGTAATTTGCAAGCATGACCATTGCAGTTGTTCAGGACAAAGATGATAAATGATGTAGTGGCAAAGGGTATACTTAAACAACAATATAGGAGATAGACATTTCTTGTGCTTTATTTGTATTTGACACTTGCCGAGAGTTCCACTTCCTTTTTGTGACCTGGACTGATGAAAAAAATGTTCATGTAAGTCTTTTTATTGGAGAAGAAAAGACTGGGTAAAATATTCTAAGAGTTTATTATCAAGGGTTAAATTGTGCTTCCTGAGACGTCTAACATGTTGACTTCATAGCCCTTTGGTTAATTCATATCAGAGGTCAATCACATGAACCTCAAGCCTATGCCCAAAACTATGATTTCTTCTGTTAGCAGAGAAGGGGAAGATTTAATGTAGGATCCTTTGTTGGATATTGAGATTATGCATTCTTGTGTTTCTACTCCAGGATTTCTGAGGGCATTTGTGATTGACTTCTGTGACACTGATACTGATTTGTCTTTTCCACTTGCATTAAACAAATAAAAAATTTATTGTATGAACATGCACTGTGGGCTTCAGTGTTTTAACACTGAATCCCTTCAGTCTGATAGGGATGGAACTGTAAACAGACAGATAACTTAGTCTTTGCTTTGAGGAATTCTACAGCCTATTGGTGGAGTGGGGAGAGGTGCAGAAATAAATAGGTATGGTGTGCTAAGGGCTACATGGCAAGCAGTTGTTTTCATAGATAGCATTTGAACTGGATTTTAACAATGAGTAGAGGCTAATTGGGGCATGGCAGGGTCAAAAGTTGAGGCCATGACCATGTGGATAATAGAGATAGATTAAAGGTTTTGGACGTCCTTGATGAATTTGAATTTCATTTTCTCAGTGGTGGGGTACTTTTAAATATTTCTAAAACAGAGAGTAGCCATTGATGACTATGGTTCAGTTAGGTCGGTGTGCTTTTGGAGAAGACCTTGCATTCTTAATCTAGCTGCCACATGTTGATGTCTAACTGCAAACGAAGCTGGTAAAAGTGCTCTATTAGCTGGGAACATTGACACCGGGCATGTACTGTTGGTTCCCTTCGTAAGGATACAGGATGAGTAGAGTATAGAGTGACAGCTGACATTGTGGGATGTAGAAGAAATAGAATATACTGTAAAGAGATGTAGAAGAGAATGAAATGGCTAATAAACATTCTGAACTTAAAGACTCTCCATGAGCCATTAGAGTAGGTTTGTGGGATTGTCCCATATTCCTTATCTGCTAGGTAGATAATATATCTTTGTTGAGTGATGAAGGAGGTGGTGTGGGATTCTTTTCATTCTTATGGCAAGATCTTGCCAAGAGTGGAGCCTTCATTTTAAATGATTGAACCCTGAGATGTGTTTAGTCTTAAGTTCCTGGGAAATCTCTCCAGTGAGAGTGATGGAAAAAGCCGATAATTTCGGTGGCTTTTTGGATAGTGATGGCAGTGTCAGTTTACTTTCCCTGTTGGTAAACTATCTTGCATTTGATCTAGAGAGTTTGTTATTGCATTTGTACTTTGTAAGGGCCACCAGATAAAACAGGCTTTGAGATTTTTAGAAAGGAGCACAATACTGAGAATGTCTTTTGAGCTGGATCTGCTTGTCAGGTTGAACTTCTTTTCTGTTGCTTAATAGCTTTATGTACCCGTTTTTGCTTACCTGCATTACTGAAACATAATGAGATTTGTGGAAAAGAGGAAAAAAATCGTGATACATATTCTTTCAGTAAAAATGGGACTGCCGATTTAAAATTCATTTTAATTACATGTTTATTTTCTGATACATTTCTATTTTTCTAAATGTGACCAAAAGATAACATTACTTCAGTGTTGAAAAAATGTCAAAAGTATGATTTCTCAAAAGCCTCTCTTGATTTGATCTTCTATTTCTTTTTGAACTCTTAGTTGCTTGTAAGAGTAATCAAAAGGGAAATTCAAGCTTGACTATCTTAAATCTTCGCTTTTAAAATTTATTTTGAAGTATCTTTCAAGTAAGTAATTATCTTCTACTTGTAGACAAGTGTCTTCAGAAAAGCAGATGACCACTTGTACATGTCTTTAATAGACACTGATTCATGAAAGTTAGAAAGTGTCTTATACTGATGAATATTATGAGATTATATTTTTTCCCCAATAAAGAGAGGAGTTGCTAATTTTTATGGATTGTTTAAAAATCTATTTTAGTCATATTATAATATGGTAGTAAACATTCTTTAATTTCTATGTAATTGTCTAATAGTCATACAATTTATATTATATAACTTCAGAAACTACATTTAAAGAATTTTTTTTTGCTTGAAATAACACATCTGTTTCATTCTGAGTTTTGATATGCTTTTATGCACTTGAAAATATCATAAAACATCATGCTTCAAGGTCAGTCTTAAATGAGTGTTCTTCATTGGTCTGAATTGCAGAGTTAGGACTGTTTCTTTATCTGATTTTAATCAGTAGTTGATATTGTAGACGTTTGGTTTATATGCCTTTGTTCAGCATCATCAGATTGAAAAAAGTTGAAAGTTTAAGAACATGTCCTGAGAAAAATATTTGGGTGCTTGAGTACTCACTGTTGACTGATCTGAATCTTTTTTGCTGAGCTGGGAATTGAACTTAGAACCTGGCACGTGTTAGGCAAACATTCTAGCACTGGTGTATACCCCCAACCCTGACTCACCTGCACATTATAAATATTTCACTGGCTTTGTTCATTTTCTATTGTATTTCTAAACAAACACACTCTCTTAGAAACTTTCTCTACTTTTGATCATTTGAAACACATGAAAAATTGATAGAGATTGCAAGCATTAGTTGAAAAGTTCCTAGTTAGATATCAGTGACATAAAAATGTGGTTCATCTACATATGTTCATTTTAGTTCTTACTAAATTCAAATATGAGTTTTTAAAAATGGAAGAGTATAATCATCTTTATGAAGTAACCTAAATTAGTATTATAAATATATATTCAATTTAAAGGAACTGAAAATAAGCTAGAAGCACCTGGGTATAGAAACATCCATTTAGGATTATCCTTAATGCTTGTATTTGATAATTAAGATTCAGCCCTGTACTAAATGAAGTAACCTAGTGTTATTTGCTCTTGAGTCATCGATGGTACACAAAATAAGAAAACAGAGGCATGGCTTTAGGCCAGCCATTAATATATTTACTGTGGAAATGCTAACCTCCAACTTCAAGGTAAGAGCCACAGAATGGATGTTCCATTCAGATGCTCTACTGGGGGTCATTTCATCTCAGAATTCCTCCAGCCTTCAGTGCCATCCAGTAAAGGTATAATGGGGCCATTAGATCTAATTGAAAGTTTTCAAGGAGCCGCATAAAGTAAGAGAAGGCCTTAAGAGTATAGCTCATTGGTACAGGGTGGGTTTACTGTATGCAGAGCATCTTCAGCAAACACTCCCATGCCAAGAAAGGTAAACGAAACAGATGATTAATTTTAACATATGGTCAATATAACAGCTATCCATGAAATACATTACAAACTTTTCATATCATGTGTTCATAATTTTGCATGGGGCATACTTTAAATCAGCCCCACCTGAATTATCTTGTATTTGATAGTGACATGTGGTAGTGGTTGCCATTTTGGACTCTAAAGGTTGACCTTCTCGACCTACTGATGCATAGCAAAGAATCATAGTCGTATTGAAGGAGCTAGGATCAGTAGAACTTCCTTTGTACACCCTTTCATTTTACAGATAAAGGAGGATCTGGAGATGTTGGGTTACTCAAAGTCA
Source organism: Dolichotis patagonum (assembly GCA_004027295.1). NCBI lineage: Eukaryota > Metazoa > Chordata > Mammalia > Rodentia > Caviidae > Dolichotis > Dolichotis patagonum. The sequence goes on from PVJX010003320.1 coordinate 35,031, forward strand.
CACGAGTATTAAGGATCAAAAGCCCAGTCTCTGTTGTCCGACTTCCAATCTCTTTTTGTACTATCTTGGTTCTTCCTTTTTTTTGTTCTGTGTTGTTGTGTCCACGGTAACATATATCAGCATTACGTTGTTGCTGTCAGGTAAGAATATCTAGTTCACTCAAGGAATGCACAACCTGATCTGCACAAAACTCGTTTTGGGCAGAGTAGGTATGATTTCCAGGCATATCCAGAACCTCACGTGAAATAGTAATGTAAGATGATGCTAGATCCAGAGCTTGTCTTTTAGTTGTTTTAGGCACTGGTAGAGTAGGAATCTTGGCAACTCTTTGGGACCCAAGGGACCTGATTCTGAACTCTGGTTGACTCCTCAGCTGCCCATCCTGCCTGTGCTATACACAGTATATCGCATATTTAGACACACACACACACACAATTACAGTGAACAGTATTTAAATTTGTCCAGGGGCTTCTAGAAATACTGTGGTTCAGTTTTTTTTTTTTTTCTTGTTTTTTGTTTTTGGAAGGCTGCTCTTGTGTATGGCCGTAGTTCTTATCTAATTATACTTACAGTGTGATAATTTTTGACAGCTTAAGCACAGTGCACTCCTGGTATGTAAAACATTTCCAGAATGTAAGCAAGTGTGGAAACTGGTTGAGAAGGGGGATTGGTATGCTTCTCTTGCGTACTCATTGTTGAGATTATAAAAACATGCTTGATGAATGAACTTGTAGAATTGGACATTGTTTCTCATTTTTTCTCTAAAATATTTATCAGCCTGGGTGTTGTAGACTGTGTAAGAATGGTTTGAAGGAAGTTTAAGTTTATTCATGTGACTTAGGCTTAATGACTTTGATTTAATGCACTGTGTTTTCTTTATTTTCTGATGCAAGTAACTGAAATTGCCATTGCTGCTAGATGGAACAGTACTTAGAGAGGTTTCTCAGTTTTTAGGAATGAGTTGAAAATACTATGATACTGTGATACTCGAATGTCCTTTGGTGTTTATAATCCTTTAAACTTAAGAAAAAAAATCCATTTTTGAAGCAGTTTGTGTGTGTGTGTGTGCGTGTGTGTGTGTACTTTTTCAGAGTAAATATAACCCATAAAAACAGAAGTTTTGAATTTTAGAGTATTAGGGAGAGTTGTATTTAAAATTATGTTTAAGTTGGATTTTGAATTTAGAATTACAGATTCATTGTAGAAAACTTAGGAAAAGTATACAAAAGCATGCATAATGCTATCAACCACAAATGTTTGTTTTGATATGCCTTAAAATTTGAAAGCATTTTTGTGATTATTCTATAAATTTCATTTTATGTTCTGTATTTTATCCCTTATCAATAATCTTATGTCATTATGAATTCTTTGTAAATAAATGTTAATGAATATACAGATCTGTTTAGGACAGCTGGAATTATGCAGTTGTAGGTGCTTTTTTGTTTGACATTTTCAATCTAAAAGTTAGGCTGGAAGTGATGCCAGGTATTTGGCACACTACTACCTGGTAACACTTCGATTATTTATTGACTGATCTAAATTGCTGTTGAGTAGTGTTCAACATGGTGATCCTTCAGCTGTAATATAATAAAGAACAGATGCTGTGAAGATGAACAAAAATAAATAACCTAGTAATTAAAACAAGCAGGTCTCTTATTTAATTGCTTGTGTAGGCAAAAGTTTGAGTGTAAGAAGTTGTTAGACTTGACAGGAAACCTAGCTGGGGCCTGGATGTAGACATTAGTGAAGTTGTAATTTTAGGTTACAGGAACCTTTCGGTGGGAGCATCAGTTAGGTCGTATGATAACAGACTACAAATACTGCATCCTCTTCCTACCCCTAGCTGTTAAATTCTCTCCAGGTTGTATGTGGTTAAAAAAACCAAGTCAGCAACATTAATTCTATGACATTCCTACAGATAAAACTCACTAGCCACAAAAGAGCTGTATTTTGTCCTTAAATTTAACAACGTGTGATGAAATGCCACTTCCATAGGACCCAGTGTAGGGCCTGTGTCCTTTCAGCTGGACTCACATAATTTGTTATTATTAACTGCTGCTTGCATGGTCAGTGAACCAGCTTTATATGGTTGTATTTCACATTACAGGTTTGAGGAGCAAAGATTATGTTGTTTATTGTTCATAAAGGAGGAGGCCTGCTTGGAATTGAACCTAAAATCTTATGTATGCTAAACACATACTACCACTGAGCCATACCCCTGACCCTTGTTCACTGTTTTATTTTGTTTATTTTGTGGCTCTAGGGATTGAACCCAGAGCCTTGTGCATACTGGGCAAATGCTCTGCCCCCGTGTTGCATGCTTAGGGCCCTTGCTTACTTTTAAAAGTAACTGGAATCCTATAAACCTGTAGTAAATAAATCCTCATACATTTGAAAAATAATGGTTATTAAAATCAAGTTTCCATACCATCAAAGTTATGGGAGTTGAAAGAAAACAGTGATATAACATGAGACATCATTCATGTATTTGTATATTGAATACTACTTTTCTGCCAAGAATTGAGATGTAGCCATGAGAAAAAAGAACAACACCTTGGTCTCCCAAATAAGTTGTTGGGCCACACAGCGAAGCTGTATGTGTGTTCAGCACTGTATTCCAGGCCTCCTGGTGATAAGTGCTGTGAAGAAAATTGAGCAAGTGAGGGCTGGAGAGAGAGGTGTGGAGTATGTATGAGTGTGGAAGGGATCCAAATATGCTACCCTAAAATATGTCACTTTGGCACAGATTATTTTGCACTGAAGGCAGCTGAGAAATAGCAGAGAGCTTTCTACCTACTCTTGTCTCTGCCCAGGTCCTGTTTGTGAATGAAGATGTTCTCTTTCTGCTGTAGCAAGAAGAGAAGGTGGGAGGTCATTGGAGAGGGCATTGACCTTAGTCTGCGCAAGCACACCTTACTAAAATAAACCCTTATCTTCTATTAGTTTCCCCCACACACTTAGCTTCCCAGGACTTTCCATCTTTACAAGCCCAAACTCCTTTTCCTTTGTGTTGTCACATAGCCACTCTTTGTTAAAATGATATGTGAACTCTTTTCAAGGCTTTTTGCTTTTGTTCTACATGTAGGGTTTCCTGTCCCTTCCATGTAAAAATACTGACATCAAATAAAATTCGTGTGTCTTTTTCCTGTTCATCTGTCTTTGAACAGTTTAATATGGAGGGTTCCAAATAAGAAACTATAAGAGTATTTGAAGAAGACTCTGTCTCTGTCTCTGTCTCTGTCTCTGTCTCTGTCTCTGTCTCTGTCTGTGATTCAAGCAGGAGGGAACAGAAAGACAAGTCTGAAGTGGGAGCACACTCCGGTGTCTGAAGTTCCTGAGCTCTTACACACATGCCACTAATCGTGTGTACATAACTTTTAATTGATGGCTGACATAGGTGAGTCACTTATAAGAACAAGTGGTGAGGATCTTTCATTCTGAATGCAGTCATTTTTTGGAGAAGAATGCATACCTTACTCGAGGATTTTATGAAGGATGTTCTGCCTTCTAAACATCTAAAAGACCTCTGAGAGTCTGTAACATTTAGCTTTGTCTTTGCATTTTAAAATTTAAGATAGGGAGAAATACTGTTCCCGTTTTATAGTTACTATTTAAAATTCATTTTGGAGGGCCAATGGGAGGCTTGCATTAGAAATGTAGCAGTCAATGATGTAATATATATGCTTGTGATTTATTAGTTCTGGAATAGACAAGCTGTATTTCTGACATATGTAGAAATAGTGTGCAGAGGCTTTCTTGCCTGTGACAATAAGATGACAAGTAATAGCTGTACAGGTCTTCTCATTAACCTGTAGAGTGGTGCTTCTCCTGTAATTGTCTGCAGGATCCCATGAGGGTGACTGCTGTCCCCAGACGGTTACCAAGGACGAGGATCCAACCCTACCTTCATTATCTTCAAATCCTTTGTGCTTATCTCTCCCTTCCCTGGCAGAATGAACTAATGGGTGGAGTTCAGCTAGTGTTTCCTCTTGGACTAAGCAGGGAGCTCCTGAGGAAGCAAACCTTGGGCTGCAGTAGGTTGATAAATCCCAGGAGTCTTGTCTTGCTGTAGATGAGTAAGGACCAGGAATCCACTGTAGTCCTGTGGTTCCTGGTTGCAGCCTTCCCTGCAGCCTCATCTTCTGGTAGTTCTGAGGGCTGATTTCTCTGCTTGGTGTCTTCTTTGCTCTTCTATAACTACTACTCCTTTCATCACAATTCTCATTCTTTCCCTTTTTCTCAATCTAAATAAGGTAGTCCTGGTGATAGGTGTTGGAGTCATTCTGACATTGAGTTTGAGTCACAACCCTGTCAATTTACTAGAAATGTGACTACAGGGGGAATGACCTAACTTCCTAAGCCTAGATTTCCACTTCTGCAAAGTAAGTAACTTTGTCAGGAGGAAAACTGAAATAAGAGTAAGGTATAAAGTACATCTCGTGGCCCTAGAAGGCCCTGAATGTGTGAGACCCTGAAAATCTGAGGTTTTTCATTACTTAGCTCCTTTGTAACATTTCTCCTCTGACCCTTCAGAATATTCTGATGTTGAAGTCAGTCACATTTTACTCCTTTGGAAATGCACAGGTCAAGGAATAGCCTGATTGCTTTGTTTCATATTTCAGTGCTATAAAATAGCTGGAATAGCTTTCCATTGGTAACATTTTTGATGCCTGAGAACAGATGATTTATTTGTATTTCTGCATAAACATTGTGATCCGTATTTGAAAAGAGCCTCATTTCCTTGGTTCCTACCCTCCCTCACTTGACCTGTGACTGATTAGTGAACCCAGCAGAAAAGCCGCATGGAAAGGAATCTAAAGCGCTCTTCCAGGTGACTCTTGCCCCTCCCTGTGTTTTCCCAGTAGCCAGGCTGCTTGGGCCAGCTGGAGACAGCCACAGAATTCCTGGCTGCTGTCTTTCAAAGGTCTCTGCTAACCCTTTTGAATACAAAGGGTGGTTTATCACATATCAAAGGGAACAGGGAAGGGCGTAATTGAGAGATCTTTCTGGAGGGACATGTGACTTGTGACTTGTAGCACCTGCAGAGGCTGCCTGAAATGGTGGGTAGTCTGTGTCTCAGGTGAAATGGACTTCTGTCTCCTGAGACCATCAGACCAGCTTTTGTGTAGCTTTGACAATTTATTTGACTATGTATTTGATCATGTATTAGAAATGCAGGTTTCTATTTACATTTTATCAGTGCATTTTTAAGCTTATGTCCCTCAGACATTGATTCAGGGATCACCCTGTACTTTTGGAGGTTTTAGGTGGCTCTTAGATTTCATGAATTCATAAAATCTGAATTGAATAGAGCAGTCTTTTGTTGTAGGAGATTTTTTGTTCTTTTGTTCTTCCCTCCTTTTTTTTTTGGATGGGGAGTTATACGATGTTGGGGGGGATTGACTTTTGCATGACAAACTCAACAGACTGCAGGGGTGTTTTGATGTTTTGCTTCTAGAAGGATATACTTTCCCTCTTCTCCATTGCTTTGCCCTGACCCAGCATGTGTGAAGCCCCATCAGATATTAGGTGTCCGATCCTGTTACACCACATCCTGTAGCTGCCTCCAAGTGCTTTGAGGCTGACTTAACACAGATTAACTTAACAGTTGCTGTGTGAAAACAGATGCTCCTTTCTGCTTATTTCTAATAAAATGTCAAGTCATCTAAAAGATTCTCTTCTCTTTAAGAAATCACATCTTCCTACGAAGCTGTAGACCAATAAAGCAAAACTGAAGTGCTTGTGTCTAAAATTAGTGTATTATATTTAAAACCTTTGGCCTCAGACTGATTATGACATGCTCCCTTTCTGAATTTCTAATGTGGTGCTTATTCATAAACGTAAGTCTTACACAAATGGCAGTGTTCAAATGTTAACCGGTGTGTTTTGGCAGTTTGACCTTTCATGGAAGCAAAATAAATATTTTTTACTCGGAGAGAAGAATTATTTAACATTTGTATGCAGTGGTATGTCAGAGAATTCAGAGTCTGAATGTAATACATGAGACATGAAGTAGTAGTAACATGAAGACAGACCAGAGAGAAAATCAAATTATGCTACCTGGCAGGCAGTTCTACAGGGAGAGATGGGAGACACTTAGGAAAACTAACACAATTATTCTCAAAGACACCTAGGAATATCATTAAATATGAATAGCCAGAGAGTCTAAGGAAAGATGTTAAGACAGACACAGAAATTAAAACTCTGTAACATACTCACATGCAGATCCATGGGACAGAATGAAACCTAGAGATAAACTTGTACTTCTGTTGGAAATTGGTGCAGAATAAAGGTGACTTTTCATGTCAGGAGGAACGATAGGTTATTCAGTAAGTGGTGTGTAGATGTTTCATTGTTCAGAGAAAGAAGCTTGGTAATTATTTATAATGACTGATAGCAAAAGTCAAACTTTTGAGAGAGAAATCCTCTTACAAATGAGTAAGAAGTATTATGTGATATACGGTCATTGTAAGAGAAAAACAAGGAGATATTTAAAAACATTTCCCCCTTGTAATGGGGATTTAACTCAGAATCTGATGCATTATAAATATTTATTCTACTATAAGCCACATCCTGTTCCTATGAAAAAGCTTAAAAGAGAGAATAGGAAATGAATCCAAGATATCCATCCTTACCAACTGTCGACTCTCAACTAATCTTGCTTTATCTCTGCTCCACTTTGGTACTCCTCAATTCTTTTCTCTGTTGTGTTATTTTGAAATAAGCATGCATAATGATTTTGTTAGTCCATTATTGTGTCAATTAAATAGGTCAGTCATATAATTTTACTCATAAGCATTTATGAGTCCAATAGAATTTATGAAAGAAATGAGCAAAAAAAGGGCAGAGTATCATAGTATATAGTAAAAAATGCACATGACCAATAAACCTATGAAGATACACTCAGTGTCATTGGAATAAGGGAAATGTAAATTAAAATACTGAGATGACATTATGTTTTAACACTCTGATTGGCAAAGACTAAATGTCTTGGCAGAGTTAGCATTTTCTTCTGGTGTCAGTTGGTACAAACATTTTCAAGAGCAGTTACTGAAAAGAGTGTGTGTATACCCCTGATTTAACCATTCTAGGGATTATTATCAGAGTAAAGTACACGCAGATGAGGATATTATTATTCTTTCAATCCAATAACCCTTTAAAAACTTGTTGAATCATCCAGTGGAATATTGTGCTATTGTAATTAAAAGGCATGACCATATGATGTAGAGGAATATCTAAATTATACTGCTGGTGAAAAAAGAAATTTGCAGAAAGCAGACGTCAATCACTTACCTTAAAAATAATTTATATACAAATTGTAGAAAATCTGTGTGTACAGGACCTCTGAAAAATTCAAGTGGATCTGACAGAATTTTCTTTTCCCTTTCCTTTCCTTTCCTGTCCTGTCCTGTCCTTCCTTTGCCTTCCCATTCCTTCCCTTCCCTTCCCTTCTCCTTCGTTCCCCTCCCTTCCCCTCCCTTCTCCTTCGTTCCCCTCCCTTTCCTTCCCTTCCCTTCCCTTCCCTTCTTTTCTTTTCTTTTCTTTTTTTTTTGAGACAGGGTCATACTGTATAATTCAGGCTGGCCTTGAACTTACTTTTATAGCCTAGGCTGGCCTCAAACTAGCAGTGATCCTTGTGCCTCAGCCTCCCAAGTGCTGGAATTACATCCTGCACAAATCTGGCAGAATTTGACTGAATAGTGACATGAAGTATGGAGAAAAAAGTAGTACATGTTCATTTGTCCTGTATTGTACCTTCTGTATTGTAGACACCCCATGCTATCCACAGGGACTAAGGTTCAAGACTTTACTTGGATACCAAAATCTATGGATGCTCAAGTACCTCATAGAAAGTGGTTTATTTGTGTATAACTTATGCAATGCTCCCATATACTTTAAAGCATCTCTAGATTACTTATACTGCCCATTACAAGCTGTTGTTCCCTGTTGTTTTAGGGGATAAGGACAAGAAAACATCTGTACATGTCTAGTCTGATGTTATTTTTTTCCAAGTATTTTTGATCTGTAGTTGGTTGAATCCGAGGACACAGAAGGTTGATTATGTTTTAATCTTTTCAGCCATAAACATGATTAGAGTTTGCTCCCTTCAGCAATCTGAATGTAGATTGTGTGGTTTTGTCAAACCTGGTAGGTGGCCAACTGTTTTCTTGTTTCCAGGATCTCCTGTTCCCCCAGCAAGTCACCCCATTCCATTTAAAACATCTGTAATCTAAGGAAGACATGTATTTTGATGTGGTATCTAGAATCCTCCCAAGCTGAAAATATCAGGTTTTACTGCATTATATAACTAGGTCATTCAGTGAATTTCATCTATTTATTTTTATGGGTAACATTTATATATCAAAACTTGCTTTTGAAAGAATTGGAAGTATAAATTATTACTTCAGGCCCATTTGCCAAACTTTACCCAGGACAGAGTGACTCCCTCAGTCCCAGATTTGTGGTGTTTAGCTTGTAATATCATTACTCAAAGTGACATTGTTGCTAGCTGTGGCATTCTCATGCTAAGGCAGAAGAAAACGGTGTGATGGAACTGTTCTCCTTTCACTGCATTTTACCTTAAGATCGGTTATATTTTAGCACAGAAAGCTATTGAAAAGAATTAGCCATCATAAGACATTTGACTTCAGCTTTGACTTTGTTTGTTTTACAAATGGAGATTATAACTGACTCTTAAATTTAAGATTGAGTGAAGTCTCTTCTGAATCAATAACTAATGGTTTAACAATGAATTGCGTGATTATAATAAAATGCACACTGCTTAAGACAGAAAATAATTTGTACAGTATCATGCTGGAATAAAACAATATAGTGAGAATTTATCAGGGATAATGTACAACAGATACCACACAAACACAGCATTCTTTTCAGTGTACAGAGATGTAGTGCAGAGATCCGCACATGAATTTGATATTCATCATACTTTGTAAGAAAGGCAGAGGAAATATTATCTCAGTGAGATTAGAATAAAATTAAGTTGAATGAGTTGGCATAACTTGGCCCAAGGAGCAGTAAACATAAGACTGAGCTTGGAAACCACACTCCTGATATTTAAATGGGATAATGTAGGCACAGAGTACTTACTGCATGAGCTCACTTACATTTGGAATCCAAACACACTGCACTAATAGGAGCAGCAGAAGGGTGGCTGCCAGGGGTTGGTAGGAAGGGGAAATGGGACATGTTGGGTAGAGGGTACAAAATGGTGGTTACAGGATGAATGGAGTCTGGAGACTTAATGTACAGCATTGAAGAAATAGTTAGAAATAACCTGAAATTTCCGTAGGTCTCCTAAGTACTTTTTGTGCAGTCTGTGAAGTGATAGGGTATATGTGTCAAAACATCACTTTGTGTACCTTGAATGCGTATGATTTTTATTTGTCAATTATACCTTGTAAACCTGGGGGAGGAAAAAAAGACCTAGTGGGTGGCTTTTGCTTTGGTAGAGTGCCAACAAGTAACTTTTGATTCTCAAGATTTCATTGCTTTTGAAGATTTCTTTGTTACTTACCTTTTTCTTTTTAAGTTCTCATTCTACATTAGTTAGAAATGTTTGAGGTTATGGAAAATGGTGCAATACTGAGTTCTTTTTTTCTAAGACTATCTTATTTTTTGGATGCCAGGAGTAAACCCTGGTGTATGTTGACTAAGTGTGTTCCCTACTATTAAGCCATCCCCTTAAGGTATCTTTGACGTTAAGTAAAGATTTAAAAATTTTCCTATAACTTCAAGGATTTAAAAAAAAATAGATTTTTTTTTAAAAAAATAAAAATCTAGTATTTGACCATTTCATTATACATTCTACCTGTCCTTGCAGTACAGGTGGGACTTCCTGTGATGGTTTTGTTAGGTGATGCCAGTCGCTGCTGTTGCTCCCTAGTAGGACAGCATCCAACGAAACGGAACCGGCGGCAGAGGAGAGAGTGGGCGGCTGGGGGCCTCGGGAAAATGAGCACATTGGGTGCCCTCAGCCAGGGACGACCCTGGCTGAGCCTGTGGAAAGGTCAGGCTGGGCTGCAGGGTGGTGTGGCTTTGTTTTACCCCGCCCACATGCTCAGTTTGATGGCTGTCTCGTTTTTCCTGTTCAGGGTGGGTCATGCCAGGATTAGGGAAGCCTCTGGGTAGTTACCAGGCCTCCAACACATCCCACTGAGACATGCTGCAGAAGTTCCTTTCCCATTCTCTGTCACCTAGCATCTGCACTGGCCACACTTTAGGTATCTGATGTGACCCGGGGTCACACATGCACAGGCTCCTGGCAGCCGGAAGGAGGTGACGAAGTGGGTACACGGTGGGTTGTCCATCAGGTCCTGGCTGCCTGTGGACTCGGGGCGCCTTCCACTGATCCTGCAAAGCGTTTTATCCCCTTTCTGGGTGGCCGAACCCTTGTCAGACTCCTGTATCTGCTTGTTTTTGAAAACTCACTTTGCTCTTCCTAGTTTCTTTATCTGTAAATGGGACAGATGGGAGAATTTCTAACTCCTCTAGGGTTGCTGTGAGGATTAAGAGGAATAATACAGCTGGTAGGACTTGGTTATGCCCTCATAAATATTTATTATCACGGCTGTGGCTGTGAGCTGGCGTTGGTGACTGGCTCAGATCTTGTATTTGCCAGCTGTTTCCAGTGGCTCTGTTCATGTTCATATCTATATTTCTAAGTGGCAGAAGGGAGTTTTCTTAACCTTCTGCCTGCTTCAATCTCCTGTTTCAAAGTGAAAGAACCTAATCATCCCCAACTATGACTTGGCCGGCAGTTTTTAAAAATTGAAAGCAGGCTAAGGAAAGCCTTCCTTTTGGTTTTGTTGCTTTTTTTCCTTTTATGATGTGGCTAATGCCCCAAATGTAGGAAGAGTTAAGAAATTACAAAGTGTGTTTTCAAGCCATTCAGTTTTAATTATAAAACATTAAGTAACATGCAAGTTAATTTGTGGCTTATTCAGACTTCCAAAACTTATATAATGTACAGCATGTAATTTCTTCAAGTTTTAATTACACCCTGTGTGTTGGTGTTTGCAGTATCAGATTTACTTCACATCATTAGCATTCTGCTTTTTTTTTTTTTTTAATATTTTTGAAGGCTAGGTTTCCTCTTAAGCAATTTATACACTCACTTAATTCTCACACTGACCCTGTGAAATAGGTACCCTGCTTTGTCCAAGAGGACCCCAAATCATGAGCTGCTTCTGCCCCGGATCACAGAATTTAAGCCTGCGCAGTCGGATTCCAAATCATCTATCATTACCAGCTCACAATCCCTTCTTAAGTGAACTGCTTCATCAAATTGGACAGAAAGGAACTGGGGCCAGGTGTCCTGCAGCATGCCTTCAATCCCAGCACTCAGGAGGCCGAAGCAGGAGGCTGCAAATTCAAGGCCAGCTATCGAGTGAGGTCAAGGCCTAGTTGAAATACATAGCAAGACCCTGTCTCAAAAAACTATGTTAAATTAAAACAATAAAGGAGCTGCAGAGCTTTTCATCCAGGACCTTGTGATGTGTGTAGTACAGGTTGTCACTCCAATAGATAATACATTGATTCAGGTTTAAGAGAAAGCCCAGGACTTGACATCAGCACCAAAACCCCTATGAGAAGGTGAAAAAAAAAACTACTGGTTTTTTTTTTTTTTTTTTACAGTATTGAGGATTGAACCCAGGGTCTCAAGCATGCTAGGTAAGCCCTCTACCCTTTTTCCACATTATCAGCCTTTTAAAAAAATTTTTATTTGAGACCGAGACTTTGGGAAAAATTGCTCTAAATGGCCTTGAACTTGCAGTCCTCCTGCCTCAGCCTCTGAATAGCTTGGATTACAGGCGTCTACTCGAATGCCTGAATTACTTTGTTGTTAAAAGTGGAATTTTAAAAAGTATGCAGATTTGGTTATCACTGCCTAACAGACTTCCTATATAAAACCATTCTAATTCTGGTGTAGACACCATAGACTTGACATTTATTGAAATCCAAAATTTCCCTTTCACTTCAGCTATTTTGTCAGATGCCTGGTGTGGAGAAAACCACTTATAAACCTCAGCCTGAATTGAGGCCAACGCTACCCTTCCCCCAACAAGGCTTTGTGTTAAGAAAATCCCGCAGAGGCAACTTTGACTTTTTGTGTCTAGGACAAAGTTCCTGAGAAGGTGGCTTGGCTATTGTTGACTGAGAAGTTGACTAGCCTACGTGCAGCGAGCTGCACCTAAAAGCCTGGCCTGGCTGCGCCTACTAGGGGGCAGGTTCATTCTGCTGGCTGCTGACAATCCCTCCCTGGACAGGGGCTGGCAGCGGTGTGTTGATGGCAGGGAGCACTCTGGGGCTGCTGATGTAACCTAGAGTAATTGCTGCCACCCTCTGGGTTCAGTCAGACTCCCTGGCACCCTGCTTATCAACCGTGTGCGTTCTGTGACTCAGGCATTGTTTCAGTCCTTGTTCCGGTTAAGGTGAATTTCTGTTGTCAGTTATCTTTTTTTGGTAAAGAACTTTGTTTAGAATAACCAAGACAGGGAAAAGGTTTACAAGTAACTTGGTACCTATTTCATTTCAAAATCCACGCAATGGAGTTCACTAACAAGAGTTGTAATTTGATTTTTAAAATGCTCTTACTCTGTTTGAGACCCCCCCCCCGTCTCTGTCTCTCTCCCTCTTTGTCTGTCTGTGTTTATCTTTTTCTGCAATGCTAGAGATCAAACCTAGGACCTCACACATACTTTATCAATGAGCTACAACCCCAACCCCCAAAATTCTTTTTAATATTTCTCATAGAATGTGTTTTAGAAAATTGTGACTGTTTTCAATGTCAGGTAATTTGCAAGAATTGGTGGTATGAACACACAGTTTTCAGAATGTAATCTGGGAGTGGGCTAAACAATCTTCTCAATAAACCCTGCAGTTGATTCTGATGCAAGCTGAAGATTGAGAAAACCTAATACAAATTTAGCTACAGAGTCACAAAATGTTGATAAGATTTTGAGCTTCTGAAAGAATCCTTCCTATTTTTCACAAGGTAAAAGATTTTTTTGTACAGTTAGTTGATACTGACCTTATGTTTGAGATGGAGATGTCCACTTGATAAAACGTGTTCTTCCTCAGAGAAGCCAAGGGAATGTACCTTTGACTTCTTTCTCTCCAGTTACAGCATAGTATTTGATTTTGTGCTTTAACAAATCTATTTTCCTTATCTGTTTCTCATTCCTTATTTAGAATTCTATCACGTTGATTCTTGTAGCTCTTATAGTTTATGATAGTAATTAGCCTTTTCTAGGATATTAAGATGTGCACACTCTTATCTAATCGTATTTTGAGTAATACAGTATATTTGAAATTGCATGTTACAAGTTCTGCCCAGTTGTCTTAAAATTGCAAACACCTTATTGTTTACCAAGAAGGTAGGCAACAGTGTTGAAGACAGTCATCCTTTTCTTTCCCTTTGGCCAACAGTGAAAGAGTCCTTACAAATGTCTGTTTGCTTTCTGAGTCATTTAGACTCTTACATTGTGTTTGCAATTGATAAATAATGAGTAACAGACACTGTGTGACTATTTCCCTTGAAAAGTATCCAGCAGCTCAATATAGTCAGTGGGCTCCATTTCCACCGATTCAGCAGACTATGGATGGGGAATATTCAGAAGAAAAAATTGCACCTGTTCTGAACAAGAGCAGATTCTTTTCTTAGCATTATTCCCCAAATAATACAGTGTAACTGCTGTTTGTATAACCCTTTAATGGGTATTGGGTGTCATAAGTAATCTACAAATGATTTTTTTTTTTGAGACAGGATCTCACTATGTATTCAAGGTTGACCTTAAGCTCACCTTGTATCCTAGGCTGTACTCAAACTTACTGTGATCCTCCTCCCTGCTGAGTGCTGGGATTCTAGGTGTGTGCCACCATGCCCAGCTGAAAATAGTTAATATATACAAAAAGATGTATGTGGGTTATAAACAAATACTGTATTTTTGTTTGTTTGAAGGTAGGGTCTTACTACACACTACAGGAGGGCCTTGAACTCTTACCTTAGCCTCCTGAGTGCTGGGTTTCAGATGTACACTTGCATGCCCAGCTTACTATGTACATCATTTTATGTAAAGGCCCTGAGCGTCCTTGGATTTTGGTATCTGCATGTGGGTCCTGGAACTAGCTAGCACTCATCAAAAGCCATGAATTAACTAAATTAGTGACAGTGAAAGAATAGAGTTCCATAATTACTTTTTATTCCTTTGGCATAATCCTATTTTTGATCCCATGATGTGTAATATTTGCTTACAGTTTTGTTACTTTTCTAAAAAAGATTTTTTAAAATTTTACATAAAATTTCAGACACAAACCTCATCTGGTTCTACAGTTGACTACCTTTTGTTATTCTTTTTTTAGGTCCTGCTCTTCTCCCTCAATCTGTTTCCATTTTCTGAAATATTTTAAAGTAAGTCTCAGGCCCTGCATCAAGTTTTCCTGTAAATGCTTCAGTGCATTGGTTCCCTAAATGATTTGATGTAGAGAATTACAGTTAGACCAATATAGACAGAAAACAGGGTGCTAGATCTTGGCGTACATTTTGGTATTAAGGTAGTTGGTCCTTTTGAGTTTTCTCTGTGTCTATTAAAGTCACAAGAAACACCTGTCTGACAATTCTCCTTGCAAGGAAAGTGAGAAACTTTGCATTTATGGGACAAATATGTATTTTGATTCATCAGTAAGTCATTGGGACACCTATGACTCAGATCCGTTAAATAGAGGAACAAGAAATAGGATCCCTGTGTCTTTTTTGTCTTGGGAGTGGGGTGACCAAAATGCTTTTATGTTGTTGCTCAGTAGTTTTTTTTTTTTAAACTTGGAGTTTTGCTATTTGAATTTTAGAAACAGTCTTTTAAAAAACATATTCTACCCAGAGTTTCTAAACAAGAGGTTTAGCTCCTAAAGTCCTGTGGCTTGATGTTTAATTTCTGCTCTCAGCCTGTGCAGTGGTGGTCTCTTAACGGCTAGTGGGGAGGGAGCCAGGTGTTCTCCACCACATATAGTTATTTTCTGAAAGTAAAAATTATCTGGTGCTTAGAACAACTTGAAATTAGAACACTTTTTAGCCAAAGGATAGGCTATGGGTTTTTACCTGAGTTGAAAAGATAGCAGTATAACCAACTTTTTCAAGTAAAATTGGAAATAATCCTCATTTATACATAACCGTTTATGGTTTCATTGAACCTAAATCTGTTTTATTTACTTGACTTCCTACAAATACTGGGTTGCCAAAACTTGGATCACAGCTCAGAACCCCGTGGTCTAAAGAGTACAGGTTGTACTTTATCAGGAGGGAAGGCCATTGTAGTTTCCTTATAGACCTAGCAGCTGAAGACAGAGAGGTCTTGGAGTCAGGGCCAACACTTAAACCTAGGCTAAAACTCACCTTTGTTATTATTATTGTTTTACTTTTATAAAACAACAAGCCTGTATTTTGAGTTTAGTGTCTCCCTTGTAAGCTATTTGAAGATCAGATAAAAGTACTCAGCATGTATTAGTATTATAGCATCCCTGAGGAAGGGAAAAGGATTTAGACGGACTGAGGGAAATGAACAATTCTGTAAGACTCCATTCTTTGAAGTTACTCAGATTGGTGTGGCAACTGAGTTTAATTTTTCTTAGGCCTTAAAATAAAGCATTGTGGTAACCTTACTGAAAACCTAAACAAGGCCTGTATAAATTTTAAAAATATTGATAACTTCCAGATGAAGTAGTATCAAATCATTATTTTTTGAAGATTTATGTGATTGTATATTATCCGTTGTGTTAATCGGCTTCTGTTACTGTCACAAGTAACTGAACTTTATGAAGAGAAGAGGTTTATTTTGGCTCACAGTTTTGGAAGCTACAGTCCATGATCCATAGACTTGTTGCCTTTGGGCCTGCGGTGAGATAGCACATTGTAGCAGGAGCATGTAGTAGAGGATGTATGTTAATCTCCTGACTGGAAAAGAAGAAAGAGAGAAAGAGCATGGGGCTGGAGTCCCACTGTTCGCTTCAAAGCCACATCCCCTAGACTAGAAAACCTTCTAGGCCTTACCCCTTCAAAGTCTCGTGTGTGTGTGTGTGTGTGTGTGTGTGTGTGTGAAATACACAAAAGATTCAGATGTGCATGTGATAAAAAGTTACTTCCAAAAGATAATTTCAGATCTTCTTTCCAGGGAGTCTCTGTTGCTTTCTCCTGAATAATATGCAAAATCCTGTTGGTTTTGTGAAACTAGGGAAATGCATGTCTGGGGTGAGAAAGATAGAAAGGCAGGTAGAACTCATGCACTTTTGATATTTTGCATTGCAGGTTTGCTTTGCATTTAACTTCTGGTGGAGATTACCCCCATCTAGGTAAATGAGTTTGGGGTAGTAACAAAATGTGTTGCCTTCTCTAAACAACTGGCATTTACCCTGGCAAAACAAATTGAAAATGAAAATTTGGGATGTCTAAAATGAAAAGGATTTGTAAAAAAGTAGTTGGATTAGAGCTATATTGTGAAGCATACAATATGTACAATAATATATGGAGTACTTGCTTAGGGTACTCTGGGTTTGCTCTCTGCCGGGCACCAGGGTGGGAATTTTTGCATTGCATTAATGAGAAAATTCTTATGGATTTTGTGTGTATTGTCGTAGTTCTTTGATAACTAGTTAAGAAGTGGTATAAAATTCATGTTTGAGATGCACTTGAATGCCCATGAATTAGAGAAAGTCATCCCACATGTGATGTGATTGTTTTTACCCCTGTAAGCTTCCTGGTTTGGGAGATCTTGAATTCCTGGGTGACCAGATCTAAGGCTGCTATACAGGTAATCACATTAGCCAACTTTACCTTCTTGATAAGCTGTGAATTTGAGGTAATTCTAATCCTGGCTTTACCTTTAGCTTGCCATGTGATTATGCAGAGCTTAATTAAAATAAGGGATAATATCTCTGCTGTCTATTCCCTAGGAATATGGTGAGTCCAAGACTCATTAAAATATTGGGAGGTAGGCATTATGGTCTGTACAGTGAGATTTAGTAGAAAGTTAAAATACATGATGATTCTGAATGATAATCTTACTGAAAGTGGAGTAGTGAAATTTTGCATTTAGTCTTATGTGAACACCTTAGTTATTTAGAGACATTTAGGTTTTGTGAAATACTGGAGATCTTGACTCGAAGAAAATCATTAGTAGTGGTTTCAGTAGAAGACTTTGTTAATCTTGAGTTAAATATATGTAGTCTCTTTTTGAAGTTTGATTTATTCACAGATTTGCCAATATAATCATGATATAGTATTATCACTATTTTGGGTGGGGGAAAGGGTATCAAAGGGAAGGAATGAGTGAGTCTGTATTTTCCCCTAGAACTGGATTTAGAAATTACTATGAAAAGCTAATTTTTTTTTTAAAAAAGAAGAGCATTTACATTTTTTGGTAATTAATAGGGCTGAAAATCCCTGCAAGAAAAAGTTTAAGAGTGGATGGATACTTAAAAAAGATTTTGCTCAATAAAATGGCTTTATCATATTTACCTATTTAAAATGTTGTTTGACTACCTTCTTACGTTAATTACCTGCTTAAAAATATGCTCCTTAAGCTGAATTGTATACAAACTTGTTTTATTTGCAGATTTTAATACTAGTGTTGTTTTAACATTTATTATTGTCAGTAATTTTCTTTAGACTGTATGTTAGTATGATGCTTCTTAACTCTTAAATGAAATATTGGTTAGAAACTGAAGCAAATAGGGAAAAAAGTCACAGGCAGCCAAACATTGTTTCTGCTCTAAATGCTGTGCTTCATCATGTTAGAAAAGTCCCATAATGTAATTCCAGCATTGGAAAGAAGTCAGTGGGTTATAATGTCATTTTGTAGATGCCTGAAATCAAAGGCATAATCAGGTTAGGTTCCATGTCTGGACCAGGAGGAGAGATTTATTATCTAGTTAGTCATATCAGATATCTGATGGAGGAAAATTTTCTTAAATTGGTTTTGATTGGGTTTTCCTGTATTCTAATGGTTAAAGGGGGAGGGCACTGTTTTTCTTTATCCTAATGGCTAATCTGTTAATATAGCTAAAAGAATGTGTAACTAGATTGTACCTTCATAGCCTAGTGATTTGTCTCCCCATAGGAATCATAATGAATAATGGAAAGACATTGAAAATTAATCTGAGTCTAGCATCACACAAACATTAGTCCTGTATTAAGATGTTGGCAAGTGTTTTAATTAGAATTCTGTATGCAATATTAATATGTTCCTTCCTCAGGCTGCTGATTTCTCAGGAACTGTCAGCCTTTTTAATATTCTTTTTGACATTGAATTTCAGCGTGAAATATAGGTAGTGAGCTTTTAGTGTAGACTGCATTAAGCTGGGAAGTCCACTTAATCATTTATTTACTTTTTATACCAAATAAAGCCAATTCTAAATTCATTTTGATCCATATTATCTTTGCATCAACATTTAGGGTTTAAAAAAAGGAGGGATTTGGTGATTTAACTAACACCTATTATTTTAATTAGCAATTTTTTAAAAAATTCAAAATACTATATGTAACAGAACTTAGTGGTGTTTTTCAAACTAAGTTGAAATAATCAAATATGTGTGTTTCTTAGATAAGGCACTAGATTTGAAAAGAGATAAATGTGTACTCTGAATGCTAAACAAACAGGTTAGTAATAATACCAGAAATATAATCATATACCGTGTAATAGAAATGCAAAATACTGTGGTAGTGTGTAGTGGGAGAAGTTTTTTTTCTTTTAAATGTAAGGGAGAATAAAAAAATGTTAATGAAAACTATTTTGTATCTTAGACATTAATTCGTTGCTCTGGGTCCTTCTTTGTTTTATGTGTTTTGGCATATATAAGCATTATTTTGCTGAAATGTCTCATGGACACAAGGTAAAAATTCAGTTGGGAGGCTGAGCTAAAATCAAAATTCAAGCATGTATAATATTAATACATGTATAATATTAATTTCTCTTTAAACAGTATCTTGCTTTTGATCCTCAAACATCATAAACAGGCATAACTTATTACTGTGACAAAGCAGTTTTATCTCAAGTACTTTATTTTTAATTGTACTTATTTACAAGATTAATCTTAGATCTAGTGGCGAGGCTAAATACATTAGATTTGTCATAAAAAATTACATTGCCAACTTGTTTATTTTTATCTGATTAATATGACAAGGAGTTTGCTTTTTCTTAGGATCTGCGTAGAAAAATCTAATGATAACTATTCTAGTGTGAAGTAGATGGACTTTTTCGGTACACATTGGATGCCAAATTTGAGTTTCATAGTTTATTATTCTGTGTATTTTGTCTGTTTGTTTTGGCACTGGGGATTGAATCTAGGGCTTTTGCACTGAGCTACATCCCCAGCCCTTTTCGTTTTTTAGTTTGAGATGCAGTTTCACCGAATCACTAATTTTCCCAAACCATATTTGAACTCACAGTCTCTGTTCTGAGCCTCCCTGAATGTAGGATTACAGATATGCACCACCATGCCCAGTCCCTTCTGCATGTTTGAGGTTCTGCACTTGCCTATCTTTTTGGTCGTATCATATTACAGACAAAATTTATATAGTATTTCTCGTTTCTGAGAACAATTATTTGGATTTCTCAGGTGACCTAAATTCAATAGACAACTTCTAGTCAGTTGTCAGTAATTCTTCTTTATAATTCACAGAACCTTCTCATGATTAAGATTTTTGTTCAGTTGTCCCTTTGTCTTCATTTCAGCTATGAAATATTCTCCTTCAATGATTAAATTATACTTAGTAGACTTATGTTTTGATTTTCCTTGTACGTAAGCATGCCTCCATTACACAGTGTCTCTGACATGAGTTTAACCAACTCTGTTTTGTCTTTGTTTAAAGGAGCCAATATCATGTTTTAAGTGGATGTATTGTTCTACATTCACTTGTTTTAAAGGAAAAAAGTTTATAGAATCACTGTAAACTATAAAATGGTTACATTTTGCTAGAAAACTTTGATACGCCTTGGATAAATAATGAGGTGTTTTATTTTATGGAACTTTTTAGTACTTTATTGATAACATAAGTTTATATTACCCAGGAATAGGTGTAGTCAAAGGGAAATAATAGAGTTTATTTTCAGTGAAATTCCATCTTAAAGATGGTTTTGGCTGTTTAGGCAGAATATTTTTTGTTGCCTTGTTCTTTTCTGTGAGAGTGAGAAAGGAAGAGAAGTCGGCTACAAAAATAGGAATCTTAAGTAGAAAAAAGGTCTCTTTTTGGGTGTTGATGTTCAAGTACTGTACTTGTCCAGATCTGAAAAATTTAGAAACAGGAATTTGCCTTTAGCATAATGTTAGCCAAACAGTTGAGTCACTTCCAGGGTGTTATTTAATGTTACAGAACGTCCTGCGAAATAATACAGATATATAAAACAAGTTTTCTTGAGTGTCTTTACTAGTTTTATGAAACATGAAGAGCTTGATTTGTACAGAGCGTGCCTAAAATTCAAAGACAGTTATTGTCTGGTGATGTGGTCTTATCCTCAGGTCTCGAATGTGTTTGGTCATGGGACCTTTCTACTGTGACAGACTCTGAACATTCAATGTCTGAAAATATTTGAAATGGATGATCAAGCAAAACTTAACCCGATCATGCTGGGAAAAACAAAATGAACCAAACCAAAAGATGCCTTAAAAGGAACATGAGCAGTTAGTACTGTTATCAAGCACCTGCAAGACACATCAGATTTGATTCTAGACAAGTCACTCTTGTCAAAATTGTGTCTTTATGAAGAGAGACCTTGCCACCAAACTCCCAAAGGGTATGGTGTTGGGGATCAAACTCAGGTTTTTCCACATAATCCACTACGTCCTCAGCTCTGCAGAAATTTAGTTGGCCACTAAAAGTCAATGACATGTCACTTCTAGAAACCCTTAAGAAGCCTGATGATCTCCTTACAAGAACTTAACATAAAGAAGTTTTCTTTCACAGATGTTTAAACTTTTAGCTCATGTTATGTGTGAAATTGTTGAGAGACTAACGATAGCAGCTTTTATTGGTTTGTTTGTTAACAGTACATATTGCTGCTGAGTTTTAAACGTGACAGAATGGTTTTGTGTCTAGTTCTACCTGTAAGTGTAACTTTCATGTTGGTTACAGTCTATTCCTTTCAGTGGAAGTATAAACCCAGTTGGCTTTCATGTGATGCTCAACACTTTGTGCGACAACACGTTTCCGTGTAATACTAGAGAACAACATTTATGAAATAGTGAGATGCTGAGTATCTTAAATCAGTCGTCTTTTACTTACCTGCTGCTTTTTGTTTGTCATCATAGCTTACTTAATATCACAAGTCACGTGTGACATTAATTTTTATAGATCTTCTAACCTTTGTAGAAGGGAGCATGTAATTCAGGAATTGGACTGTCTTCTCTATTATCGTGAAAAGGGGAGAATCTGAAGTAATTTTTATTTTCTACTCTACAGTCAGAGGCACCTAATGCTGTGTACGTGGTGGACATAAAAATACTAATTGTTTCCTCTTGGGTATGTGTTTTGATTTAGATCATGTCTCTTGCCTTTTTTTGTTCCTGGTTCTTATTTGCTAATAGTCTTCACTTAATATCACTTTACTGAATTCCCCGAATGTGATTTGAAATGTATGTACCTGTCATTAGTCACCTCTCCATTTATTTTAGTAAATGAAAATGTAACTTTGCCTTTAACAAGTTACCTTGGTTCAGTTTATTTGTATAGTTTAAAAGGCAAAAGATCTTGAATTTTGCATAGTATTGTGGCCTTATAAAGTTCTCGATTTTTACTTTCATTCATATTCTGAACATTCCTGATTTGCCTCTGAAGTACTTTAGGCTTTTGGGAACACATTTTTGTAGTCATCGTCTCTTTCTGTGCTCACCATTATATGTGTGAGATAATTATTTTGTCTAGAGTCAAATCTGATGTGTCTTGCAGGTGCTTGATAACAGTACTAATTGCTCATGTTCCTTTTAAGGTATCTTTCGGTTTGGTTCATTTTGTTTTTCCCAGCATGATCGGGTTAAGTTTTGCTTGATCATCCATTTCAAATATTTTCAGACATTGAATGTTCAGAGTCTGTCACAGTAGAAAGGTCGCATGACCAAACACATTCTAGAAATCTTGGTGTAAAAAAGTGCTTATACTTTTGAGGCAAGCTTTGGCTACACAGTGAGTTCAAGGCCAGCCTAAACTATGTAGTGAGACCCTGTCTTGAAAGCAAACAAATAGACAAATAATAAAACACTGTCCTTGCTAGAGTATTAGAGGGTTTTCTCAAAGCTCTCAGTATCCATCTTGTAGGACCCATTTCCTACAAGGTATTTGACAACAGTTCCTCTTACCCCTCTTGAGAAAAATTTCCAGAGATAGATTTTAATAAAATTCATTTAGGAATCAAGTGAAGTATATATTCATACTTTGAGATAAAGAGGTCTTAAATGCCACTGGACCCTTTTGAGTATATGTTACCGTTATCGATTGAAAATTGATGGTCAACTTAACATGAGTGGAATTAAATCAGCATGATGCTGAGCATAGATGCTCCACATGAGGAAAGTTGCCAGCATAAATAGAGATGTGGAGACGATGAATGAGGTGCTGTGAGTCTTCTCCTACATGTTGCTGTTTGAGCCGTTGGTTCTCCTGGAGGAGCTCATGACTAGCTTCCCCAGTGTGAGTCCGACCATTGTCATTAGAGGAGCTCGGGACCTAATTGGTGAGAGTGGCTGTGGTTCACTTTGGGGGAGTTCTGGTACTTATACTGAGCATTGCTTCCTGGCTCCGGAGGGGGAGACATATGCCACTTAATCTCCAGGACAAACTCATCATGCTGGCTTTCTGGCATGTACTAGACTATTCTTATTGTCGGAGGAGCTTGGGACTTTCGTGTCGCTGAAGGTGGCTTTTCCGGACAGCCCTGATTTTTATTATTTTTTTTATTCTCAGCTCCAGTATAGAACCCTCAATCTACCAGCACAGCTCCTTCACCCCACTGGTATAGACTTTCTAGCTTCCACCACTGACCTTTGGGCCTTCCCAGCACGGACCTGTAAAACAGACTGGCGTGAGTCCTTCTCATGGGCTCTACACCTCCAGTTGGCCTTGTGGGAGGCACTTCTTGGGCTCTAGATTTTCATCTGGACTCATGTAAGACATTGCTGTGGGATCCAGGCCCTTGGCTGAATATTCCAGGTTTTTAGTGTTGTGGACAGATTTCCTGCATTTTCTGGTGTTAACTCTGGGTGACCATCATAGTGTAATATTATAAATTCTGTGTCCTGATTCTAATTGTTCTCCTCACAACCCCTGACTGCAACAATTAATGATATATTTAATAATTCACTGTATGGACTTGTAATAATAAAAAGTTTCTTTCTTAAGGGAAGTTCTATTTAGGAAACAAATGTAATGCCATGGCTAAACAAATGAACCAAAAGCTCTTAACTTCTTGACATTGGTTCCTTAACCCTGTTAATGCTAATGCTGCCATTAGACTGCGTGAATTAAAATATCTTAGGCGGTGTAAAAATACTGTGGAGACTTAGTGAGTCAGATCTGCCACATTGAGCTTACAGCCTTGTAGCTGGGAGTGGTGACACATGGCTGCTGTGTCTTTACTTGTTTGTCTCTTAGAGACAACTTGGCAGGCAGAAATCTTGTAGATAAATGAGGAAAGATTGTCTATTTCAAGTGGCATAAGACGTTCTTTAAGCCAATGTGTCATTTCTGGTTATAGAGTCAGCATTTTCTTTGGAGCAGAAAAATCCTCTCCGGATTCCTGAGTGAACAGCAGCCACGTTTGTAGGGCTTGGTCTCAGGAATGAAAAGTAATGTACATGCATTAGCTTTATGACCTCAGGTGTCTTAACAAGTTTCTATCTTCCTTTCCTTTTTTATTTTTATTTTTCCTGCTAGATACAACCGGAGGAACTATGCATATAATTCTTAAAATAAAATAGTATTTATCTTGCATATATTACTGAACTTTAATCATCATTATCTGTGAGGTTGGGTATTCCTCATTCTAGAGATAAAGGACATTAAGAATTAAAGGCTGGCAAATGCTAGATACAGAACTTGACCTTTTCCTCTTGATTGCATCTGGTTCCTACAGTGACTGAACCAATTGTGAGTCCCCTGAGGTCCCTAGAGATAGAAGCAGTGATGCTTTGGATCTGATTTATAGTTGTAGATCTATGACATCAAGAAATTTCTGGAAATGTTTTTCTAGTCATGTATTTTATGAGGATTTGACTTATGTCCTGTTAGCATGTACCTGTTATTCCAGGGAGACTTAATACATTATTTAAAAGGATCCCTGAAGTTCAGGCATCTCTTTGTGTGTTTATGTCATTTATTATTAAGTGGTTGGCTAGAATTAGAAAGGTTTTAATCTATGGAGAGAAAATTCTACTGGGTTCCTTGGTCCTGGAACCAAGAGATCCTGCTTTCTTGTGAGCTTTTCTCAGAAGGAGTTACAAGCCAGCTTTTAAATATAGATATAGATAGATACATAGATAGATAAGTAATTAACCCTCAAGTCTTCTCAATTGATAGATTATTGTTATAGATTGATTCATGGGAAGTTAATACAGTGAAAGTGTTTTGCACCTGCGGTAGGTGCCCTATATGTTTTAAGATTTTGATAATTTTACATTGTCAGTTGGATGACTTCATTATATTCTGGGAAGAAAATCTATACAGTTCAACCCATATTTGAGTGCCAATTTTTAATTAATTAATTTTTTATTCTGAAGTTTGAACCCAGGGCTTCATGCATGGTGAGCTCTACAGCTGAGCTACACTAGTAGTGTGAGTGCTATTTTTGATCCGAGGATTATTTTAGAAATATAGAAATGAGTAGTACATGGCTCTTCTTCTTGACAAGAATCTTTGGTCAGAATTTTCATCCTTGGCACTGTTGATATTTTGGGGCTACAGCTTTCTCTATTGGGGGTGGGTGATTGGCCGGAGAGGCTCTCCTGTGAAGCACCACCCTGCCTGCAACACTAATCTTCCCCAGAACCTTAAACCCTCTCCTAGAGACAAACAAATCCGAAAGCAAGGTGGCTTGGGATCCATCTGGGTTAACAAGCTTTCCCAAGTGGAGAGGTGCTACACAGCTAGCAGTGTGGGCACAGTTTGACTAAAGATTGTACATGTAAAAGAAGGCAAGTGCCTGTAACATTCGAGAATTTCCTTCATTAGGCCAGGATTGGTTCCTGTTAGGCGTATGCCAAAATCATTCCCCTTTGAGAAAGCAGCCTACATGTAAAACACCCAGCATGCATCTGTAAAGGTACTTCTTTCTAGTTATCGGAAATTCATCTTATTTAATACAAATTATTTACAGTGAATGACTGCAAAAAAGCCAGGATCCACATGCTGCCATCTTTCTGTTCCTTTTGTGATTACAGCTGTGTACTTCTCTTGGTTTATTTGAACACATTTGTTTAAAATTGTTTTGTGCTTATGTAAACATTCTGTGGCTAGATTTCTTGGTAGAATCTAAATCTTTGCACACACTGTAAGCCTCTTACCCAAGGGCAGGATATAGATTGTACTGCATGCCATTTCTCTATTTTAGGGCTTTCCCCAAGTAGACGTGCCAGAAACATTCCTGGGGGTCAGAAGTGCATTAGTAACTCAAGATGATAATCTGCAAGGTGAGAGTCCAAATAAGTTTTTCCCCAGGCTTTCCTACTCAGGTCTGTTAACATTTGCTAGTTTTGGAAATTAAAATAATTTCTCATCTCTCGAGGCAGTGAAATGTGGGTGGATGACTCTGGCAGAACTCCTGATGTGAGGTGGCACCCGCAGCTGAACAAGGTGTGGAAGAGGGTGTTGGTCAATAAATCAGGGAAGTAGTGATTTTTGCAAGGGACTGTTTCCTGTCCTTCCTTCTCCCACCCCTAAGGGGACAAACTGTCTGTCACAGACACACTGATGCCTATGATGGTGGCTGTGAAAGCAGTACTATATTTGTTCTAATGCTTGAAGCTGACAAGCCTCAGAATGTTCCCTACCTCCACTCTTGCCCTTGCTCTATGGTATGCAAGATCAAATGGTAGTCTTAGCTGCACTTAGCTTAGCTCCTCCTTTCTGTGCACCCCAGGGCAGACTTCTCTGAAGTACAGTAGGCACAGTGTCTAGAGTTCCCAACATGTTCAAGGAGCCACAAACATTGTTCATGTATGTATGTATGCATGCATGCGTGCAAGTATGGATATGTGGATGTCTGTATGCATACATGCGTGTGAGTGTGGATCCATGTGTGCATGTATGTAAGTATTTGAGACAGGGTCTTGCTCCATCCCCTAGGCTATCTTCAAACTCCCAGGCTCAAATCTCAGTCTTCCAAGTACCTGTGACTGTAGGTGTGTGTACCACTGTGCTCAGCAAAAATATTTTAATTTTTATTAGAGGGAAAATAAAGAATAAAAGTTAAAAATACATAATACTGTAACCAGGCTGGACTTGAGTTCTCTTTATATCAACACAACCCTAAAATACTTTTTATGTTAGAGAGCAAGGGGCCTGCAGGTCCTCCTCATATGCTCTGCAGGACGGTTCTCTTCCTTTTTCTTAGCTTTAGACATTTATTACAAATTCAAGGTGTTCACAGGCTGCCTTCTCTCCCCACACACAGCTGTGCATTTTCTTCCCTGGTCTTTGGTTTCCCTACTGCACGAAGACTCCATCCTCTTCCCCTCCAAATCAAACCAGTCTCTTCCTTCTGAGAGCTTTGATACATGAGTGCTGTATCTGCCTTACTGTTTCAGTGCCTCGCTTGAGCAGTTTGGGCCTCATTTGTGCCTCTGCCACTAGACTGCATGAGAATGTTTGTATCGCCCTGCTGTCCCTGTCTCTGAATACATTTAGTACCGGGGGAATGTTTCTCTGAATCTAAGGAATCAAGCCAGAAATTTCCCTAAACAGCTGACATAAAAAAGTTCTATTTTAGGGCTGTGATGGTGTAAAGATAACTAATTCAGGATGGATTCGTTATTATATATTCATGAACATTATGTGCATTATTTTTCCTTCTACTTTAAAAAGAAATGAAAGGACTGAAAGGGCTTGAATGTTGGTCTGTTTGAGGTGGGAGGGCAAGAGTCTGCATACTGTTTGCGATATCTGTTGACAGCTAAGTTTCTGTCTCCTTGTATTTTCAAGTGTGTTTTTGTTCAGTAGCCTTTCACTTTAGGTGTCAAGTTACATTGAAATCTCTGAGAATCAATTCTGTGCTCTTGGAGGCTTTTAACTGCAAGAATTTTTTTTTTTTTTTGTTAAAATAGCTGCTTTGTACAAGAAATCTGGCTGCCCACAACTGTGAAGATCTTGGGAGTCTAGTGACATAATCTCTGTTTTTAAAAAAATGCTGCTTGAATCACAAGAGGATTCTCCTGTCAGGAATGTGGTATCAAAGAATCAGGGAATTAACACTGAAGTTTATGGAGCTGCATGACTTGTAAACTGCCTTGGCTGTTTGAGTTTTCTAAGCTGAGTTATGACCGCTAAGTAGGAATTGATAAAGAGGCTGTATTTTTCTTTCCTACTTTAGGAAGTTATTTTCCTGCTGCTGCAATTAAAAACTGAAAGTAACACAGGTATCCAAGTTGGAATTTATTTTGTATTTTTCCACACCTTTGTCAATAATTACATTTTTTGCATTCCAGTTTATTACAACCATTACTGTTTTTCATGCCAGACATTCTTTAATTCTTTTTATAAATATTTATTGTGCTACTGAGAGGCAGGCAAGTGGTAAGGAGCAAGGGAGAGCTCATCAAGGGTGAAGTAACTTTTACTGTTTGTATTTATGCAAAACAAAATACTGGGAATCCTTGCTCTGTGCCCTTGAAACGCTTAAATATTACCACTGACAGATAAGACCAGGCAGATACTTGCAGGCTGCACTGGCTGCTGGATCTCATGCCCTCTGCCCTTGTGACTTTCACACTGCTTTCATGAAGGTCCTATCTAGGTCCCAAATTGCCAGTTGGATTCTGTCCTCCCTGGTAAAGAATGTTAATAAGTCTTAGCTGTGTAATATGGTTTTTTGGGCTTCTAGTCCCCTGTTATTTCCAGTTATTTTTTGTAATGCAGCCAAGAAATAAAACTTTTAAGAACTATTTTTTCTAGCTCTTACAGTTCCTAATAGTCTTTATTCTGATTCAAATAGCACTTTGAAAACTCCTTACTGTTTGAGTCTGAGAGCTGTAGAAAAAGGAAGGCTTGGTTGATAACACTTCTGTGTAAGTTATTTAAGAAGGATAATCTATCCCTGCTTATCAAGCAAATAGCCTGAAACTTGAACCTTAGGTATGCTTCAGTGTTACAACCTTGGAGGAAAAAAAAATAATCTTAGCTTACACTAAGAAGGATAAATTAACTGAATACAATTTGAACTATGAACAGCAATGCTGCTTAAAAGTTATCATGTATTTTCAAATCAACTTGCTATTCTCTCTGAATCGTTGCTGTATTTGAAAAGCAGTTTTCTCCTAAACAAAAAGTTCTAGTAATAAAAACATCATGTTAGGAGAGATGTAAGCTGACAGTAAAGACAGATAAGTAAACTGTAAAACATCAAAAGGAAATAAACCAAAGGATATAATATAAATATCCTTTCAGCTTAGCAAAATAAAATAACTTCATGTATCCTTCCTGAAATATTTTTGTAAGTGTGCTAAAAACAGAAAGATAAAATTCAAGACTATAAATTCTTTGACATCCTGCACTTGAAAATATCTAGATTCTTCTATAAAGTGTTTACATGTAATTGCTGTTGTCCTGTCTCCAGGTGGCTTCTTACTGTCTTTGTAACAATATATACCTATGTGCTTGTGCGTGTATATATTAAGGAGATCGCAGAAGTAAGTAGTAAATATCTGAGTTCCTATATCTTGGTGCACTTTCATGTAATAAATTTTTTTTCCCTCTCTCTTCCCACTTGGACAATGTCTTATGACTTGCTTTATTATTATTATTATTGTTTTGTTTTGTTTTGCTTTTTGAGACAGAGTCTCACTGTGTAGCCCAGGAGGGCTTCGGCCTCCCTGGTGCTGGGATTACAGGCATGTGCCACCATGTCTAGCTATGATTTGCATTGCAAACCTTTTAGAAAGCATTTAATGAAAT
This sequence comes from Dolichotis patagonum, assembly GCA_004027295.1. Lineage (NCBI taxonomy): Eukaryota > Metazoa > Chordata > Mammalia > Rodentia > Caviidae > Dolichotis > Dolichotis patagonum. The sequence continues at coordinate 64,189 of PVJX010003320.1, forward strand.
CTGTAATTTATCATTTTTCCAGTTTCCATCTTTCTCAGTTAATTAAAACCAACCCACCAATCATTGAAGGCCTGTCACTATCATTTTATTGCTAGTTCATGGCTAGTGCTAAAACATAAAAGTGACGTAAATTTGGCATTATAGGTGTGCCAGCTGACTTGAAAATGTACCAGTCTGTTCTGCCTTATGCTATTTGAAAATCTGATGGAAATGACTTTCTGAGGAGTTCAGCAGAACTCTGAACTTAATGTGTCTTCACTGTCTTAGTGATAGACACCTTGAGAGCTGCTCTGAGATTTCAGACTACACTGAAGAACGATGTGATAGCTTATCTGGAAAATTAGAATTTGTGTAAGATCTTCAATTTAATTAGTATTTTCATGCCATATTGGTGTTAAACTTAAAAGGCTTTAGAGCTTATGGACTGTGTGGGCTGTATTACTAGGCCCAGATATATCTAATGGGTCCTTCCCTGCGGCCTGAGACTAGGAATCTCACTAACTACCTCCTACAATTTCAGACTTAATTGCTTTTCCACCTACATTCATTTTCCACTGCATTGTCCTGAAGCCTGAATGCTGGTAGAAGCTCTAAAGGAAAATAGGACTGGTGCGAATTTTTGAGCTAACAGACCCTAGAGAAATATGGTGTTTCTTTTGTCTGCACAGTGTGGACATTTCTAAGATAGGAGGTCCTATTGTGCATGTTCTAATTAGGGCACAATCGTACTACCTCTTCTAAAGGCTTGTGTTCCATTATTTTCTCACCTGCTGCTTTTCAAAGACTTCTTGTTCTCTTCTCCATCTCATGGTATCTGGGCTCTCTCTTTCCTCTGTACTCTACAAGTGGGTCAACACTGCAGTGAGAAATAGGGAAGGAAGGAAAGAAGGCAGGGAGGGGAAACAAAAAATAATTGGATCTGGATTTATTTGTACAGTAAACACATTAGCGTAAACCATAAACTCTAGAAAATCCACCATAGTGTTATAAAGTGTTATTGATAAGGTAGAAGTCCATTTCAGTGCTGTGTCATTAGATAGCGAAGACTATATTGCACAGGAGATGAGGATCAGTGCATCTGACAGGTGACAGGTGTCACACATACTACAGCAACATCTTGAGTATTCGGGTAAGAACAATGACATAGAAATTTTGCTTGCAGATTATTATTTGGAAAATATAGATTGAACTTGTATTGACAATTGCTGTATATCTGGATTTAGACTTTGGAAGATTCATTTGGCATTTGAGTTAAGGGTTAATTTCAGAGAAAGTTTTGTGTTTTGTATGCATTTCGGGGTGATTTTTGTTTTATTAGTGTGTATTAGTTGTACAGACTGGTAGGCTTCATTTTGGCATATTTGTACATGCATGTGACATATATTGATCATGTCCCTCTCATCACCCTTTAAATATCAGTATCTAGTGGCTTAAGTTTAATAAATGCAGATTAAATATTTAAGCAGTGGATTTGCTTATGTTTCATGCTCTAAAAATGTTTTTAGAAAACTAGTAACAAAGACCTGCAAAACAGTACTGCTTATAGAGAAATTTGTTTGAAAATAATATTTGAGATTGAAAGAACAAACAAAGGAACCAACATGAGAACCTACACTAGGAGGGAATGCTAATTAGATTATATTAGGGAAGAAATGAGCATGAGTTTTGGAGTCACAGACTTCTTAGACTTCTAGGCAGGTTTTGAGTTTTTGAGATTTTCTCAGTATATGTGGAAGTAATTTATCTTGGTTTTTGTGAGAGTCAAATGAGATAAGGAAGAAAAGCCTAAGTAGATACTTTAATTTTTTTTTTAAACTCTAGTCCTTTCCTTATCACAAGGTCAAAGAGGCCTATGAAGATCTTAGTACTGTATATTTTTATTTGGTGACTGTATGAAACATGCCAGTAAACCTTTAAAGATGTGACTGAAGAAATAAACTACTTCTATATCAAAATAACTTTGAAAGGAATTTAACTGTCCAGTGGAAGTCTCTTATCAAAGTAGAGGCATGACAATAGACATAATTATACATGGTGTAGTATATGTATGATTATATATGTGTCTGCATGTACCTGAACTATAGAAGATTTATTTTTTAGGACAAAATAATTGGATTATAATTAATTGGATTGTAAACAGTTCTGAAGCTAATAGCTTGGTTGCCATACACAGGGCTGTATTTTTTTAAAACTCCAGTGTTATAGCCATTCCTATCAGTTTAAACAGTGGATACCACTCTTGGTGCTGCGGAAGAAGTATGATTTGAACACTGGTTATTAATTTCGTGGGTGTTGAATAACAAAGGCTTCTTTTGAAAGAGCTCTTGATTTCCTACTGGGTGCCAGCAGCAGCCATGCTTTACCAGGCTTGTTATGAGTAGCAGGAGTTTGGGGGCCAAGTGGAAAACAGTTATCCTTTGAGCAGAAATGAATAACATCAAGGAGCCATAACTTGTAATTGGAAGCGATGTCAACAGTGCCTCCAAAAGAATGTTGTTTCCAGGAGTGAAAAATATGTAGATTAGTACTTTGAAAGGAGTATTTCTCCACTCACATTTGTGACAAATCATTTTTAGGCTGAAACTCAAACTCTGAAATAATTGTGCAGTAAATAGCAGTGTGAATAGATGTGGCAGTTCTTCCCACGGGTAAAGTGAAGCCCTGCAATATTTAAGAGGTCACATTTAATGTTTCTGTGTGCTCTGACTGGCTTCTGTTCATTCTCACCACAAATATGTGTGCACATGTGTGCGCATGCACACATACAGCTTTGGAAACTGAACTTTTCCATTTTGAGTTCAGCAGAGCTCCTAAGGGAGTAGATCCAACCCTTTCTCAGCCACTGAAACCCTGGCCTTGGACAAATCCTTACCTGATCCTTTTCCTCCTCAGTGTTGGCATGAGTGCCTTATAGATCCTTCCACATCTGTGACTCTGATTTTTCAGTTCTCTGTTAATGATAAAGTGAGCAATTACAAGTGTTCTCTGCTGAAGCTATTGTTTTGGCCTTAAAGGAAATCCTTACAGATAGTCTTTTCCTTTGGACAATGAAAACTTGCTTATGATGTGCTTATTATTCCCTGGAAAGGAGTTCACTCTGAAATTTTCTAGATTGGAATTGTGGGGAGCAGGTCTTTACATTTGAGAAGGGAAATTTTAAATGTTTTCACGTTGAATGTAAAAGTTCGGAGTCTACATTTTTCTGGTGTATACTTGAACTATCCTCAGATTATGGGTAAACTGTATCCATGTGAGGGAACTGCAGATGGGGTAGAAATAGAGACGCTGTCCTGTGCTTAAAAAAAGATTTTGCAAGAATATCCCACTCGAAGAAGAGAAGTACCACATACTTCACCATGTGAGGCCAGCTATTTGGACCAGTGCAGAATCTGTTCACACACAGAAACCAGATGGTTTCCATTAGCCAGAAACCTTAAAATTACATAAATCCACAGATGCAAGGAAGCTATGGATCTGTGCCCCTCCTTGCCAAACAGGAATTTTTAGCCAAGGAAACAGAGAGCTCCTTGTTCCTTCCCCCTTGTAGTTGGGACTGAGGGGAGGAATGCTGCCAAGCTTGCTTTGTAAGGAATTTTGATCTTCTTGATGATAATAAAGAGAGAAACTTTGGGAGGAAAGGAACACCCAGTTGCAAGGTGGCAGGAGAACTTGTTCATGAAGCCGGCTTTGCACTTGATTGTAAATTGCAGAGGTGGATGTTTCCAACTCGCCCCTGCAGACCGTGTCCAGGCTAGGGCTAGGGCTAGGGCTATATTTTACATTTGTTTAGTTTAGCTTCCCCTTAATCCTTGTTTACAGCCATCTTTTTTTCTAGTTAAGTTGCTTTTTTTGGAAAGTTCATTTCATTTTAGTACTCGAGCTAGTGTGGCTGGAAATATTTTTTTTTTTTTTCTAGTAGCAAAGGATTGTTTCAAAAAGATTTGCAGCATTTTTAAATGTAATTTTTATGTCGCTGAAGTTCAGAGCCTTGCTGAAGTTCAGAGCCTTCCGTAAACAGCCTCTTGCCTTTGAGGCTATGTGTGAACACTCCATTGTTGTGGTCAGTGATTTTGTTCATTGTCATTGAACACAGTTTTCCCATGGGAAAGTATCTCCAGTTTTACGATGTCTCTGGGAAGTTGCAGAAGGTGCAGGAATTACCTTTATACTCCATCTCCCACAGATGCATGGACCATGAGTGACCATATACACACCAGTTTGAATGTTTCAGGTAGTCTTAGATTTCTTTAAGTACCTTTAAATTTCCTTAGATAATTAAAAAGCAGTAGTTAAGCATTTATATTTCTCTTCTGAAGTTGTGATTTTTTATTAAGGAAATCTTTTAGAATTTGAAATAATTACTGTAGATTGACTTTGAAAGCATGCATTTTTACTCACAGCAAACATTCTAGGACCCAAAGATTTTCATTTCATGAATGACTGTCTTCATGGATAGTGCCTGAGCACACCTTGCAGATACTTCATTCAGGAAAATAGCTTCGAGTAAACATGCTACCTCCCTCCCTCTGCCTATCTCTCTGCCCTCCAGTACTGATGGCCTCACATTGTCTCATGCATGGCTACATTGCCAGGGATGGTAACTTCTTTTTTGGCTGAGTATCAGAGTGTGCTGTTTGTAGCAGCCAGGCCTTATCTCTTAGATGGGTTATTCCATGCAGGTGAGTTGCTTGTGTAAATTCATGTAGGCAGGGATATGCTCCTTAAAATGTGGAATTCTTTGTATGGGCTTCAGAAAGAATGAAAAGAGTTCTGGTTCAGTTTGTTTTTCCAAGTTAATTGCTGTCTCATGTATATAGCTGTTGGTTTGGAAAAGAATTTCACTTGAAAAAGGTGGTTTTCTGATTCTTGTGATTTAAGTATTTATCTGTATAGGGTCTTTTATAGTGTCAAGTATAAAAAGATGTGTATAGAAAACAGATTTTATAATTTCAAATTCAATAATTTGCTGTAATTATAGAGGAATCAATGCCTAATCTATGACTCTATCTGCTTTATGGAATTTATTCAGCAAGTTAATATTAAAACTCACCTGGTGGAAAACCTGAAATCAGAACTAAACTAACACATTAAAATGTAGAAATTATTACATAATCCACCTATTTATTTGTAGAGCTGCAAAAATATTACCACCATTTGATAATCAGCACATGCACATATGCAAGCAGATGCCTCTAAAATAACTGCACGGCCCAGAGGGAAGCATAAGAAGGTAAAAAATAGAAAAAATGTAAAAGGAAATTAGGGAATAAAGATTTTAAAAATTTGAAACAGCATATATTTTATAAGTTCATCAGCTATTGTGCGCAGTTGTCCTGTTTTTGCCAAGGACTTTCCTGGGTTTAGCATCCGAAATCTCATAAGCTGTAAATGCATCAGTCCACTATAAACTGGGAAAGTTTGTCATCCAATTAGCGGAGTAAGGACTTTGTCTTACCTATTCATTTGTTCCCCCCGACCTACTAAGTACTTAGTATTGTTATAATGTGATTGCTTCTCTGCAGCTAGGAATTTAAAGGGTAAACTCAGTAAGACTTTTTAAAGAAGATGAGAAAAACAAGCAGCAACCCCATCTTTAGGAAAATTCCACGTGTGGAATTGAGGAAAGTGAATCCGGAAAGAGGTATTGAGAAAGTTGAAATCAAGGTAATTCATCATGACAGAAGCCAAAAGAAAACGCTTCTGAGGCAAACCTAATGTGTGGTAAAGAAGATGAGAGGGACAGGTATGAAGCAAAAGCCTGTTTAGTTTCTCAGCTAGGAATCATGTGTAGCCTTTGAGAAGCTAGCTGCCTGCTGTTAGCCATGGGAATGGAAATCAAGTTACTGAGCTTTAGAAACAAATGGAAACGTGTTGACAGCCAGTGTGTAAATCACAAGGTGATTTAACATTTACCACCAGTGACAGAAATGAAAGAGGCTGCTCTAGAACAGAATTTCAGCAGACTGTGGCCCCATGTGTCAGTTTGGTTTAGTGACTTTTTTGTAAATAAAATTTTACTGGAAAAAAGCCACACACACCCCCCCTTTTTTTTTTTGCATATTGTCTAAGGCTGTTTCTGTGCTACCATATAATGATAGGACTATGCAGACACAAAAGAGATTGTGTGGCTCACAAAATCTAAGATATTGTCTGGTCCTTTCCCAAAAGTTTGCTGACCCTTTGCTCTCTCCCATAAACAGAATGGGAGGAATTTGGTTGTTTATTGTTTGAGACTTTCAATAGTGGAGAGTAAGGATTATTTGTAGCTGTAATAAGGAGCTTGAGAAAAGGGAGAGTGACTGGGTGTCTTACTGCTGTGTGACAGGTTACCCCAAACTTAACGGTTTATAAACAGTGTAAGTAATTTGGGAAGTTCTAACTTTGGGTCCCTCCTGAGGTTGCAGTTGTGTCCTCATCCAGACCTGCAGGCCTAAGAAAATGTGAATGGCTTCAAGCTGTTTCCCGTCTCAGCTCTATTGAGTGTCCCCACAACCTGGCAAGGGACCTCCCTCACAGCACCTGAGCAGTGACTACCATGATGGCCTTCGTGACCTTGCTTTGACAGTTGCACATCATTATTTCTGCCACATTCTACTTGCTGCACAGATAAAGCCTGACGCTTTGGGGGAGGGGACCACCCAAGGTTGTGACTACTGGCACAGGGGTGGGGCACGGGAGGCCTTCCAGGCTTGGCTACCATGAAGAGAGGAGAGAAACTGTCAAATGCTGTTCGAAGGGATGACATAGGATCGGGAGCATTCATGTTGACCAGAAGGTAAAATACATTCTTTAGACAATATAATGAACAGATTGGAGAGAAAGAGGAACAGGGAAATTTTGAGATGTGAGAATGGAACTTGTTTGACAGATATTTACCAACTGAGGCAAAGTCTCATTAATCTCTCTTCAGTCAGGAATAAAGTAACAAGATACTGCTATGTCTTTTAATCTTTGGGGCAGAAATATTTGAAAGTCAAGCAGAATGAAGTACTGTGTACAATACAGTAGGGATTTCATTAGTGGACTGTAAATTCCCCAGAGCAGTGCCTTCTTACGTGTCTAAATACAAGGCCTCAACCACAGGTGTCTGATGGGTTGCTGTTTGACTTTTCTTTAACTTTGTTGCCATGTTATTATCGGTTTAGTCAATAAATTTGGCGAAATTTGTCATCTCCCAGTTTTAAGATACAAGCACTAAATTTCATTTTAATCCCTCAGGAGAGACTTTAAATTTGAAGAGTTTTCTGCATAGGCTGCTTCTTTGCGTGTTGTGGAGAATGAGAGTCATTTTCACCGAAGTCATAGGAGGTGGCAGTGGGCTGGAGGCTGAAGTGAAGAGATCTAGCAGTTCTCTAGGTGATCTGCCCTTGCGGTCTTAGCTACTGTTTGAAGGGAATGAGTTTAACATCTGGCAGTGTACAAGTAGGAATTTGTGAAAGATAGAAAAAGAACCCTAAAAGTATGATTTCACCAGCGGCTGTTTCATCCGTGACTAGTTTCAGTGCAAGACCTGTTTGTTTTTTGTTTTTTAAAAGGATGTAAATCCTCTGTTGTGGTTGGGTAAAATACATATGAAGATGATTTGAATGGGCAGACATTTGATCCATTTTACATTTCTCTGGTAAGGCCTGTCAGAAAAACTACATTTCTTTAACTGAAGTCTCTCCATGCAATTAGTTTCTTTTTTCCTCCTAATACTTTTTGGGATTGACTCAGATCAGTGTGGAATCACCCAGGAGTTGATGACAGCCAGCGTGAAGGCTGCTGTTGGAAGCTGTGCCCTGAGGAAATGCAGATCTCACATTTTTTCAGCAACTGAATTTAACAAGGAAGAATTATGCTTATTGTGTCTTTTGAATCCTCGGTATCAAGTAGCTGTTTTACTCCTGTTGATTTATTTTTCATTTCTCATAGAACCTACTGAGTGAGGTGAAACATATTTCACCTTCACAGAAGGGACTATGAATACAGATGGCACCGTTTCCAATTCCGGTAAAGCAGTAACTGCCTGTAATTGCCTGCAGTGGTCATAACCGAGACCCTATCCGAGCTCATGGCACAGCAGGCTCTGGATGGGACATTGTTGGCTTCTAGTGGGGAGATGAGACCCAGGTGCCCTTAACAGAAGAGCTGAGACAATAGAACATACAATGTTCTGGGGAAAAAGCAGTTAAAATGACCAATATATTCAGTTATATTTGAGGAGGGCGAATTCTGTGGTGAGCTTTTCTGTCCTTGAGGCAGAGTGTGCAACCCCGCTAACGAAACAGGTGCATCAGTAACACTGAGCTATCGCTGCGGAGAGGTGGCACACACTGTGACCTCCAGGCCTGATCATCAGGCAGGGACTGGTGCAGCGTTTTTGAGTCTGCTGGTAGTTATCATGAGGATGTGGTTTCCACCTCTGTGATTATATTTATTTAAAAAAATTTTTTTTAGTTACTTGTGAGAATCTTTCAGCAGCAGGTTTTGCAGAATCTTCTATGGAAAACTATGTAGGTCTGTCCATGAATAAATTCCTTTCAGTGCTGTTAATGTCTCCCTCTATGTCATTGTGAAAGAACTTGCAGTGTATTAAAGGTGGTCCGTAGCGTATGATAACCCACTGGCAAGCTGAAGACAGGCTAATGTAGTTAAAAGCAAACAAGGATAGAACGCTTTGATATTGTCACTCAACTTCCGTGTTCCTCTCCCAACCTCAACCTTGGAGCCATGGGTTCTATGACTAACTGAAACTTATTCATTCATGTATTTATTTATTTATTTATTTATTTATTTATTAGGTCCCCACTGATGGCAATGCCGGCCTGCTGGCGGAACCCCAGATCGCCATGTTCTGTGGCAAACTGAACATGCACATGAATGTGCAGAATGGGAAGTGGGAGCCAGATCCATCGGGGACCAAGACCTGCATTGGCAGCAAGGAAGGCATCCTGCAGTACTGCCAGGAGGTGAGTCCTGACTGGTGACCACTGGCTCTTGTTGGATCACATGCTTTCACTTTGTAAAAATTTCCACTTCTAACATTTCATATTTGTCTTTTATCTCTTAAGGTATAAATCTAAGTGTCTAATGATTCACCATAGCGTGAATTTATTTATTGGCTTTACCCTACAATTTATATAAATGTTTGTTGATTTTTTTTTTTTTTTTTTGGTTTGTTTGTTTGTTTTGGTACCGGGGATCGAACTCACTACCTCATGCTTGCAAGGCAGGTGCTTATGCTGCTGAGCTAAATCCCCAGCCCTTACATAAATGTTTTTAAAAATTATGATGTCTTATGACCATCAGTAGGCTGAGTAAAATTAATATTTTAGCAGTTCTTTTTTACAGTCTATGCCACTGTGGCTGTCCAGTCACGGTATGATGGTGGAAAGTGCTAGAATTGTTCTTGTTACCACCTTGATGTATCCGGTTCCTTTCTGTTTTTATTCCATTTTAGTTTTCTCATACTCCTGACTCATCTTTCTCACATAAGAGATTATGGGTTGAGTTTGCCTTATCTGAAATGCTTGGAACCAAAAGTATTTTGGATTTTATAGTTTTCAGTATTTTCAAACTCATAACACGTTATTTCAGAGATGAAACCTAAATCTAAACATGAAATTATTTGTTTCATATGTACCTTACATACATAGGGCTAGGGAAAAGATTATTTTTTAACATGTTTGTAGTGCACTTGCTTTTGACCTTGACCAGTCACATGAGATTGGATGTGGAATTTCCTGCTTGCAGCATCATGGCAGTGGTTAGGAAGTTTGAGATTTTGAAATATTTCAGGTTCCAGAATTTGTGGATTAGGAGTGATCAACCTGTTTGTTTTTCTCTTTCCTATAGGAAAAGCAGCTTATAATAAGCATCGCTCTTTGCCTTTTTTACTTTTACACCCTAGAAATTGCACCCTTCTAATTTGTGGATGTCTTCTTTCCTTATGTAATTGTTCCTAATGTTTTCACTGTTACTGTACAGGCTACTCCTTTCTTATTATTCTTGCAGTTGGAAATAGATCCCAGATATTTTTATCCTGTACTTCCTAACAATTAGCTGTTCCAGGACATGTGGCTATTTGCGTTTTGAGAACATTTAAAGGAATCTCCTTTATCTCAACAAAGCAAAATTATTTATACTCTGTAAATACCAGATAACCTGCCAACATTTTCTTTCTTGTACTCCTGTATGTACCAGAAAATTTCCCTTAGTCTCTTGGATACCAAATGAATGTTAAACTCTATTATTAAAATATTTTTTATTTTAGTTATAAATATTAAAATTATTAAAATCTTGATTTTTTTTTTAGTAGTTATTTAGGAAAGGACAATCTGTTTTAAGAAGCAAAACAGGATATTAGATACCAAGTCATTTTTATTTTCAAAGCCTATGAACCATGATGTGAATAGATATTTCATATTTAAGTGGAAATCACTAATACTTAAGTTCTTTATATATTTTTGAAAATTCTCTGTGCTTATTTATTAAATAGTGGTGAATAACAAATGCAGTTCAGTCCAGGTATGACATTTGAGTCGTATCCATTTTAGAAACAATGTATCCATGCTGCTTATTTTCTGATAAAATTTTGTGGATAAGTTATGAATTTTGTAAATTGAAACTCTGTCCATGCTTTTATGTTTTTGTAACTTTCACCTTTTTGGACATATGGCTTATGCAGTTTGAATGTCAAATAGAATTTTAAAGTTGTTTTTTATTTTTAGTCGACATATAGTAATTGTCAGTTTATTGCACCATGGGTGTGCAGTGTTCATTTCAATGTTTAATGATTAGATCAGAGTAATTGGTGTATTTGTCACTTAAGACACCATTTGTTTGAGGTAATATTCATTAGTTATTTTGAAATATTTAAATCATTATTGTCAGCCACATTTATCATGGTATGCTATTGAACTATAAAAGTTATTTTTTTCTCATCCAGCCATAGCCCTGTCCACCTTAGCCATACTTATCTGCTTCCCATAACTTTCCCAAATGCTGGTAACAGAAGCTCAAATAGAAATTTTTTAAAAGCTGGAATTTAAATGTTTAAAGACATTGACCGTACTGTCCCTTTCTGTTGAATAGTTCTGTCAATGTGTATTGCAGTAGCTTGCTCCTAGGTTTCTCTTCAGTTTCAGTTATGAATAACCAGATTTTTTTTTGTTGTTGTTTTTGTTTTCAAGACAAAGTCTCACTGACCTTGAAGTGACTGTACTGCAGGCTGGCCTCAAACTTGTGGCTATCCTCTTCCTTAGCCTCCTAAATGCTGGGGTTATAGGCATGCGCCAACATGCTGACCGAATAACCAGATGTTTTTTAATATTTGTGTGTTGGCGCTACAAACATTCACTCTTCTTGACCCTGAGAGCACCCTTCATTTCCTGCTGTACTTTGCCCACTAATTCCTGGGTAGCGTCACTTTCTGTTTTAGTCTGTGGTTTGTCCCAGGGTGAAGCCAGTTCTTGCCATTTCCAGGCTTTGCGAAGCCTTTGTTGGCCTTGGGGTCAATTGGGGTCAAGGGGTGGTGTGTGTATGTGTGCATGTGTGGGGTAAGCCCTTTAGCTCTCTGCTTCCCTTGTAGGTCTACTATTACCCATGCCTCTGCTCACCGCCTATGACTAGCTGAATGAGTTAAGAAAGGCCAAAACATCAAGCCTTTGAGCCATTTTAATGAGTTTGGTCTTTACTCTGTGACAACAGAAAGTCACTGAAGCTGTTTATTGATACTTTTTAGAAGGGGAAAGGCCATGCGAACTGGACTTTTAAAAGTCACCCTGCTGCTGGGTCATCACATCCTATGAACTTCTCAGAGGCTGCCTGTTTCCTGTGCCTTCCCCATGCAGCGGGTACCAGCCCCATGTGGCCTTTGCCCCCCTAAAATGGTCCAAATGGATGTGAGCCCAACGGTCAGTTAAATACAGTATTTCAAAGATTTAGGATGAATAAAAATATAAAAGAGCACATTAATGAATTTTATATGGGTTATATATTGAAATTATTGGATTTTGAATAGCTTATTAAGTATACCATAAAATGTTAAATTATAAGTGTACACGATTAAGGTTGATTTCACCTGTTTCTTTTTCACTGTCTCATGTGGTAGCAGGAAATGTAAAAGAACGTGGATGGTTTGCGGCTATTTCTGTTGAACAGTGCTGCTCCCCCGCATCCCATCCCCCCAGTGACCAGCATATGGGGTCTTAGAAGCCATGATTTGGCAAGTGGGAGCCTGTGCCCCAAAATTTCCTAGTGATTGGGAGACAAGGCTGTTTGTATAAACTCTTCTTTTTCAATGCAGTGTTTGTTAGTCCTAAGAAATTTCAATTACATTTTTTTTGTTGGCACCAGGGATCAAGCTCACAACCTCGCACTTGCCAGGCAGGCGCTTCTGCTGCTGAGCTACATCCCCAGCCCCAACAAGCCTGTTTGGAGCCTTTTAAATATTTAAAATATGTTTTCATGACAACAGATTATGTCAGAGACCCACTGGTTTCCTTCTTCCTCCCTCAGATGTCTCTCTAGGTGCCGTGGATGCATGGATGAATGTACTGAGGACCTAGTCTTCACAGAGGGAGAATTCAAAATTTCAGTGGTATAAAAGCTGCTGGGGACAAAGGCTGTGCCACCACAGGCTTACCCTTACTGAGCATTCACAAAGCATTAACTGCGTCAAAGGCTTGTATTCTTTCTCGCCCACACTGTGACACCTCTGGGAAAGAACCTGGGCAAACTGCAACATAGAAGGGGAACAAAGGGAAAGAATGTAGTCATGGAGGATGAGAAATGCCCAGGGAGACAAGATAAGATCTAGAAGGTGTTGGGTCCTGGAACCAGGGAAAAGAATGAGTGTGCAAGGAAGATGCACTCTCCTTAAATGGTTGAAATGTCATTTTTGACAAGATAAAATCATGTCCCTCATGCACAATGACCCACATGTCAAAGATTTTATTCAGTTCATTTATTAAATAGGCAAACTGTAAGATGTTACAAACTGGTCCTGTTTGCCTTGGAGAGATTTAAATTCTTTTGTTAGCACATTTCATTTGCACGACTGTGAAGAGGGATCATGCGGAATTATGCTGAATAATAACATGCAGTTATTTCCATGGTCAGGATACACTGTCAGATGGCTACAGTACCTACACTTTAGTGTTGTAGAATCTCCTACTCAGTCACAAATCAGAGAAGCACAGTCTGTAGAACTGGATACCCACTTACCCCATCTTTGGGATCTGGAAGCCCATAATGACCTCTCACTGTTGGCACATTTGCTGTTCACTACTAGGAGTCTTTTGCATGTGATTTTGTAACAACACATGTCCATAATTCCAGTAACCGAAGAGGCTGAGGCAGGACTATTACAAGTTCAAGGCCAGCCTGGGCAACTTAGTGAGATCTTATCTCAGAATAAAAAACAGAAAAGGCTGGGGATGTAACTTAGGGATACAACACATGTGTAGGAGCACGCACAAGGCCTTGAGCACATTCCCAAGTACCACAAAAATAAAAAAGGTTATTACCAATCTTAGGGATAGCAGTTTTAATGGGAAGAAGTCAGATTTCAGTAATTTGCTGCAAGAATGATCTGAGTAAATGATGAATGCAACTGTTGACTGTGTCAGCCAAAACCTAGAAAAAAAAGAGATTGAATGGAAAAGTTAAAGTGAGGTCTTTGTTTTAGTGTTAAATGAGAGGAACTAAATCTAAAGGAAGCTTCAGCAAAATTATTGGAAGGGTAGCTCTCCATCATACGAACTAGGATTAGGTTTCATTGAGAAGTAGGGAGAAATGATATCCAATAAGTGATTGGCGGTCATGGAAAGGGCAGAGAAAATCTCCAAGAAAAGGAAATAGGGATATAATAATGGTGGCTTAATTAGGGAATTTCTATTGCCTGGTGACAAAACCCAATGAACAACTAGCATGTGTGGAGAATACTTTTTTCCACTACTGGGAAGGATCCTGGGCTAAGGTAGTTTACAAAATTAAAAAACAAAAATACACAAAGAAACTAGGTCCTCAGGTCTGGAACTGAGACTCAGTATTGTCTAGAATTTACCTACCAATGTCTCTTGGCACATGGGTGCATGAATTGTGTGATAATCCATGCAGTGTGGAGAGCTGTTACTACTAGAAAAGCTATGAAGACTGTCAGGAGGCAAAGCAGGATGGCAACTGCAGTGGATCCAGAAGGGAAGAATTTTATACCTTGGAAAGCTATGGATGAGAAAATTCATAGTGTGTCATGACTTCAGCTGGTTTTGGGTGGAGTAGGATAGTGGGGTGGAGAGATGGTCACTGAAGACTTGTAACCAGTGTTTCACATTTTTCATCAAATGGTGCAACTGGAACTATCTAGGACATTTCTTACTGATATTTTGTAGACTTGCTGTCACTTCCCACACTGTAGCTATTGTGGTATTTTCTTTCACAATAACTAGAAATAATGGGTAAGTTTCATTTGTGAGTTTGAGTTCTTTATGTTTTTAGAAAACATTTATTTTGCCTTTATACCTTTTTTAACTCCATACTTTTATTTTAGACAGTGTTGATTGATTCATTGGTAGCTGTGGCAAAGAAAAGAACACTCCTTCAGTTTTTCTGAAAATACTCCTTTAATTTTTCCTCTTACAGGTTTTGTAACTTACATTATTTTTGTATCTTCAAAGTTACAATCTGTGTTAGTTACTTTTCTCTGATTGCTGGGACAAAGTTAAAGGGGGAGAGGTTTATTTAACTCACAGTTTGTAGAGGTTTCTATCCATAATAAGCTGGTACCAAGGCACAGTAGCTTCACCGAGATCAGTTCATGGCATCTGGAAGGTAGCAAAACATACAAGAGACATTAACAGGATCTTTCCTCCCCATATTGTGTCTAGGTAGCTGGGATTAATCACCTACTCTTAGCACCCTTAATCCTAGCATTGCACCATGAATCAATCACACACCCTAGACTCAGCCACCTCTGAAAAAACCCTTCCTATGACTGTGTGAGGTTTTGGGGGGACATCCAGACACAAGCCATAACACAATCTTACCATCTGTTCTCTTGCCATTGTCATATTCTTACAATGATAGGTTCTGTCTCCAACCGAATTCATTGTTTGCAGTCAATTTTTTCAATAAAATATTTCAGTTCTTAGTTTTTGATGCATCTGTTGGGTTGGGTTGTTGCTATGTCACATTTTTCATTATTTTCAGAAGTTATTTTATTGAACAGTATTTTTTTTTTTTTTGGTGTGGAATCCCAGGTTAGTGTTTTTATTGAGCACTCTGAAGATGTTTTTCCAC
Source organism: Dolichotis patagonum (assembly GCA_004027295.1). Taxonomy (NCBI): domain Eukaryota; kingdom Metazoa; phylum Chordata; class Mammalia; order Rodentia; family Caviidae; genus Dolichotis; species Dolichotis patagonum. The sequence goes on from PVJX010003320.1 coordinate 79,471, forward strand.
TGTCACCTCTCACTGCGCACATACTTTTTTCTTAAATAAACAGATAGCACCACTTTCAGTTCCTATTTAAAGGGCAATCCATCTAATGATTTTGTTTTCTCCTAATAGGATTGGACTTTTTTTTCCTTTATGTGCTCACTCTATCCCTCTATTGACCACAATAGAGATATTTTAGAGGCAACTGCCTGAGTCAGAGAGGAAGCTGTCCGAGATCTTAGCACAGAAAAACATCAGCTGGACTCCTGACTGCGACCTTGTTTTAACCTCTTGCTAACTCTTTTAACTCACTTGTTACACTTTGTTTTCTGCAGAGGATGGCTTTGCTTTGTCTGTTGGTGCTGAGCGCGGCAGCATGTGTTAAATATTAATACTTGGATGGTAAATTATCAGACCAGCGTTCATGCCCTTCAGTCTTACCACCTGCCTCATCCGTATGTCTTGCTGCCTGGTGTTGAAATTATCATTAACAGTGTTATTTTTGCCTCTGTGATTCTTTGATCTTATCTTTGGTCAAGGGCAAGATTCAGGAGAAAATGTAAGAATGGAGCCTTTCACCTTTGCTTCTCCTCATAAGTCCTTAAAAAGTTTGATTGAGAAGACAGGTTGAAACTTAAGGTTTGAAAAGAACTGAAGTTTTCTGCACCCCTGTAGTTTATATGTTGAAACTAACCCCCTCTTCTTGATGTTATCTGGAGCTGGGGCCTTTACAAGGTGACTGGTGTTGATGAGGTCCTAAGGATGGGTCCATGATGATAGACTTAGTTCTGATAGTCAGACGCCAAAGAGCATGTTCTCTGAAGAAGAGGTCAGATGAGCAATCAGCCAGAAGACAGAAGTGACCCCTTATCAGAACCCTACTTTGTTTACTTTGATTATGGACTTTTAACTTCCCACTACAACAAAATACGTTTCTGTTTCAGCAGCCCGGCTTGTGGTATTTTGCTACGGTAGCCTGGGCTGATGTAGACAAGGACCTTGCTTTGGCTCCTGTTGTGGAGAATGGACATGTCTAGAGAGCATGGCGGATCATCTTTTGGCAAAGGCTTGTGGGTGGCTAGTGGAGGGTGCAGGGATTGAAATACCATGGGCAGGGGCTCTGTATGCCCTCTGAGGAAGCATTGCCTTCCTTTTGCAGAGGTCTTTTCACAAATAGAATTCTAAAATGATTCTTAGGCAAGAGTTGTGGGCATATTGGCCCATAGTGCATATTTATGCCCAAGTAAGAAGCAGATGCCATGATAGGCCAAAAGGCAGAGTGACAAATGTATAGTATGACTAAATATTGAGTTGTCATATCCTAAAATAATTATTAAATATGCATCTTTGAACACATGAAAGAACATGAAGGAATTAATTCCCTAGATTGATTCTTACATGTATTTTTTCAAGCTACTAAGTTTTAGGGTAGTTTGTATACAATAATAAATGACACAATAGCTCCTCAATTGTTACTTTTTTCTGTGGCTCTTTGTTAAGGAAAAAAAATGTCCTTTCTCTGTTTTGTACTAGAGGCAAAAAGCACTGGCATCATGGAAACCACTTGACTGTAACTTTATAAATTATTCATAGTTCAATCAACAGCATAAGTGGCCACTTGCATTAATGAATTGCTATAGCACCCAAACTTTGGCCTAAAGAATTTCTAAATATAAATAAAACAAAACCAGGATAATGTTCATTTTGAAACATATGCTAAAGCTTATTAGCATATGCTAACTAGAATTGTTACTTTTATTGTTATCTTTTTTGGGGATGAAATGAGGTTTTTTTTTTTTTAAGAACATAGTTTTATTTATATCAAAACCAAAGGCTTTGGGATGTGCAAAGCAAAATGGAATTATATTTCAATTCTACATCTCAAGAATCTTATCTTCCCAAATTTAATTCAGGCAAACTTGGCATTTACTGAATACCATTATGGGAAAATTTTGTGTCAGGAGTTGCTGAGGAGGAAAACACCTCGACTGATGAGGATTTCATATAATACACAATAGGGTATAATTACAAGGAGAATTTAGAAATTGAAAAGGTGAATGATGCTATAAAATAGAGGGTGTTGATTATAAACCAAGGCACTTGGGATCTAATTTTGGAGGTAAATGGGAACCATGGGAAGTATTCAGCATGAGTACTTTGGGGTTAAGACACCGTTCTTAGAAACATGAATTTGTCTCCAAGAGTGAGTTAGATTGGAGACAGAGGGGAGCTCAAATCACAGAAGAGAAATGTGAAAGGTGTGAGATATCATCCCTCCTACCCTCCACATTCCGTAGATGAGCTGGGGGTACCTTGAGTCATTGTGATAATAGCACCATTGCTCCTTAATACCTGAGATACACAGGCAGGTGATGTAAAATTTAAGTACATCACGAAAATGAGAAATTATGTCGTTCCAACATTGTTCTCTGCCCCAAAGGCATCCCTTACCTGCAGAGGACCTTTTGCTAGGTTTCCTGAGGAGTCCGTGGGTCTGGGGACTTCTGCCAGGGAGCCAGACTAGGAGAGTTTTGAATAGGGAAACTTCAAGTGCAGGCACAGACTTCCAGCTGGGAAAATTAGGTGAATGTGCTTTTGTCTCTACCTTTTTTCTTTGACTATGCACAAACTGTTTTTTTAAATCTGTTTTCTTTTCCAAAGCTAACAATGTGCTGTTTCTTTAACTTCCTTGCTCCAAATGAACAGTTGTTTTGCCTACAGATTAGTAGAACAGGCAAACAAAGCACACCAGTGCCTGCGCAAAACAAAATCCGCCTAGTGTATGAGGTGAACAAAACCATTTTCTTTGCCCAACTTTGCTGCTCTAAAGTATATAACCAAACCTGGGATTTTCATACAAGACTTGCTTCTCAGCCTTTTGGTTTGAATTCTATGGTAATATGAATTTAAATCACAAAAAGGTAAATGACAGTGATCTTTTCACTCTAACCAGCTTTGGGGCTTAGAGACATTTAATTTCTGGTAAAAGCTTTGGTAGAGTCTTGGTGGGCATTATTTTTCTGTGTGTATCCTCCAGCTTTGTAGGCTTAAAATTGATCCACAGATTACAAGGACCATATTGAAAGATCCAGCATTCATATTAAGTGAAGCAAATTTTGAATTGGGCTACTTATACATGGGTGTGGGTAAATTTATGCATTGGTGATCAGGATATAGTGTAAAGATAGGATTGTTTGTGCATACCATAGTATTTAGGGTTGAAGAAAATGAAGTTAGTTTTGGATAAAAATCAGAAAATCGGAGAGAGAGAAGGAATACTGTCTTCACATTTGTGTCCTGTCTTTTTTTTTTTCTTGGTCTGTGTGTCCCCCCCCACCCCATCCCTGTTTGTTTTTGTGTTCACCACTTTGGAGTGAGAATGACTTGGCAGTTGAACAAGATTCTTTAACAGCTTTTTCCAACTCGAGTATGAATGTGTGACTACGGCAGTATATTTACATACAGTGTTAGAAGCAGAGCGGGGGCAGATTATTGGGAAGGACTAATGCCTTGCAGCACTTTACCTCCTTACCTTACGTAAGGCTGGCCCAGCCTGGTGAAAACAACGCTGCCCAGAACTCCCATTACTGCAGCAGGGTTTCATCAGCTGGGCATCACCTCTCCACACTTCACTAAGCTGCTAGCAAAGAACCAGTTTTCAGCTTCGAGTTTCTTGGTTAAACTAAATACTGTTTTCATTATCCCTCAGTATGAACAGAATTTATGTTGAAAACTTTTAAAATACAATCTTTCTTTGTATTCCAGAAAAATTTAAAATGTGTCATTAAAATTCAGAAACAAAACTGTATTATCTACAACATACTTTGCCTGGGTTTATACACTGAATTTTAAGTAGTTGAAAACATGCCATTAATATAATCTTTGAGTGCTCAGAAATGGCACCTAATTTAGTTGTTATGTTCTAGTTCTATCTCCTGCAAAGTAGAGCAATTACTAACTTGTGGAGAATTATGCATGGTGCTGTACATCAAATGTTTGCAGTAATGTCTTGGTGAATGCTCAGTTACATATTTTCTTATTCTATTCTTGAAAGGTGATCTTAGAAAAAAAGAATTGGCATCAAAAGCTTTCAGAAGATGAAAATATTCCATGACTAGTCTACTTTGGTAGCATTTTGTTACAGGGCTTTTAATTCTTTTTTTTTTACGTACGCTAGCTGCAATCATCCGTATAGGTTTGGAATTTGGGTTTTATTTTTTTTTTCACTATATAAATTTAAATGTAGAGCTCTTACTATTTCTCTTGGACTTTTTTTAACCTATCATTTTTTAAAAATGTATAGATTTTTATACAGAGTTTTTTTTTAACCAAAGTGTTGTTTTTAGTAATGAAAACCTTTTTAGAAAATCTAAATTTCCAACTAGAAACAATTGACTTAGTGAGGCAGTGCTCACCCAATTTACAGCATGTGAAGAAGGTAGAGTTATTAAAGCATGAAAACATTAACAGCTTTGGGCAGTGTGATCACTGCTATATTTTATTTTCATAAGTATTGTCAACCATGTATTAGTTTCATAATCAGAAAAAGTTATTACAATATATTACTAAATGAAACAGATTATAAAGGGGATAAAGTACCATATGACCCTCACATTTGTTGTTTAAGTTAAAAAAATGCACATAAGACACTAAGACAAACCACCACATTTAAAATAGTTTCACTTGAATAGTGAGATTATGCTAACCTTTCTTTTTTAAAATAAAAAATTTCAGGTGCAAGAAAGAACAGTAAAATGAGTACCCGTATACCAACCACTTAACTTCAATAATTTTCATATATAGCCAGGAGTAGATGCAATTCCAGTATTTGAGACAGGATTTCCACAAATCAAGACCAACCCAGGCCATACAGTAAGTTGAAAGCCAGTCTGGACTACACACTTGAGGCCCAGTATTTAAAACAAAACAAAATAATAACAACAGCAAAATCAAATTTAGTTACACTCTTGTTCCTGGGTAATTCCTGGAATGAAAGTTGTTATTTCAGTTACTCAGAGTTTACATTAGTTCTGGCCAGACCCTGTAGAAGGCTTGTTGCTCATTCATTTTATTGACTTGTAAATTAAGATGTACTGAAACATCATGTTACCCTGTTGACCTCTAATGTATGTCCTTAAGCATCACTTGTTAACATTGTATAACTTCTCACATTCTTCAAAATGAAATAGATTTGAGAATTTGTTAAAAATTTCAAAGTTGAATGATTAAGAAGAAAATAGGCAAATTATTTTCAGAATTAATAACAATTCATTTTACTTTCTTTTCAGCCTTTTATTAGTCTCCTTTGATTTGTTGTCTGGAATTAAATTGTGTGTTAAATATGACTTGGCCTTTAATCGCTTGTTTTAGCTAATCTCTTTGCCAACGAATTTGCCATCGGTGGTGGCAGTAGGTTCTGTAGGACTCTGACAGTGTATATCTTAAAGAAATGTTTATAAATACATAAAACTACATGTTGGCTTTCTTAAATATCAGCCATATCTTTTCTTGCTTTGCATATGTTAACAACTTAGATGCCATCTTGTTCAAGATTAATATGTTTCAGTTTGGTGACACAGAAAGAGAGGCTTCAGGTTTTAAATTGTAGAACATTTCTGACAGTGAGCACATTTTAAGGGGTTTTTTTGCAATGGACAAAACCATTTAGGCCACCAACTGTAACCGTTTATAGTGGATCTAAGATTCTTTCTACTTGACCTCTTTCTAGCTGTTACTATTGTGGATTTCTCTTTAAAAGTACTGATATTTTAACTTTCAAAGGTAAAACATGGCTCTGTAGCTGCTTTTCAGGTTCCTAAAGCAGCCCTTTTTTGCCTAGGCAAGAGCCTGGCTTTTAATTCTTCCCAGATGACTTCCTAGCTAGGCATTATGCACATTAATCTACTTTTTCTTACATAAGGCATTATTATTATCTGTGTAAGTTGCCACATCTGCTTGAAAGAACAATATTGGGCCATTTTTCTCAGAAAGCTCATAATCCAATAACTACGTAGAGCATCCTATTTAGAAGATAGGCCCAGTGGGAGCTGGATGTATACTGAATTTCTCCATAATGAATGGATTCAGAAGTTAACCAGAAATGCTTATTAAATATTTATCTGATACTTACTGTGCTAGCACAGTGTTGGCCCCTGTTGAGGAAACCAAAAATGGGCCACAGTGACCCGCCTTTAAGGAATATATAGTCTGATAGGACTGGAAGGCCTGTTTGAGGAGTGGAAAGTGGCCATGACAAATACTGTGGTTAGATACAGAGATAGGATATGCAGCCTGGGTGTGGCGTTTGCAGGAATCTTGGAATCAACATTTGAACGTGGTTATCTCTCAGATGTTGTTCCATGGAAAGGAACATGAAGCTACTGAAATAGCTGGTGTTTACAGAGGGGATCTCTTAGACTCCAAATGTACATGCCAAGATTCAGAGGGTTAGAGGCCACCAGTGTCTGTCTGATCCTCTGTCTCATCTCACCTCATCTCTGCACATCGTCCTGTTTTCTTTTCTTAGACCAGCAGCTTCTTTGAATGTCTAGTCGACTCAGCCATGTGTTGACATGAGCTAATTCTGGCTTTGCCTTACCTAGTGCCCAATCAAATACCTCATCATCTAGCAGGAGCCTGTATGTGTTGGTTCAAAACTCCTAAAGAAGAGGGTCGTCTACTTTCCTCTAGTCCTGGTGGGTGGTAGGGATGGAGCTACATAGACGCTAGTCACTGACAGGTCTGCCTAGGCTTCCCTCAGGACTGTGGGTGGGAACACAACAAAGAAGGGAAGGGTGTTCCTAGCCTCATGGCAGCCTTTAGATCAAAGATAATGAATGTGGATGCCACAGGGGAGCATGCTGTGTTGAATCGTGTTTCCTGCCCTTCAGGAAAGTGGCTTTTCACTGGGAATGGTGTAGATATGCACTACCTCAAATGTGATGAGCACCATACAGCATTCCCCAGGTGGGGAGAAGGCTGACATTCTGTTGCACGGTGGGCTGACAGGTTTGTCCAGGTAGCTGGGTGGAGTGGGCATGCTCATTGGCTTAGGCATTTAAGTGTGTGGTACAAGGAATCTTGGGGAGTGTGTGCTTGGAACACAGTGTCAGTATTTCTATAGAAGCTTCTCTTACGTAGCTGTCATATAGGAAGATTGATAGGAATGCAGGACAATTTGTTTTCAAAGTAGCCAACCCAGGCCTGGATTTGCTTGTTTTAAGGATTTGTAAATGTAACTGTTGTGGTATAGAATGCTTTTTCAGTAATCAAGAAAACAGTTAACTTTTCATTGGGTTACACATAGAAACATGTAAGAAAAAGGGGCTATTAGGATAAGGATTTACTGATGTTTATTACATTAAATTATTAACAATGCTTGTTATCTTAGCAATACTTGTGTTCGTAAACTCATGCAAATTAAATAGCTGAAAGAACTTAGGCATATAAATATAATATACATAGAAATATAGAGAGAGAACTTAGGCATATTTTCTATGTTAAGATTTGAGGTGCCACAAAGAAAACGTTAAACATTCAGTTGATGCTTGTAATTAATTATGGTGAAAAGCCAGGAACTTAACCTGTGATGACATTGTTTAATTATTTTAATATTTGTTCTTGACTAAAACTATGAACCGTGCTATCTTTTCAACATAAAAATGTGTACTTATCTCTAGACACATGCTAAAGCATTTTAATAAAAAACTAGATATAGTATTTGGAATATTTATCTTTAAAATGTGTTCTATCATTTTGTTTTGTTTTGCTTAGTTTGTGGTTGGCTTGGGCCTGTGGGCATCACATTATCTAACTGGGGTTTAGCTGTACTTCAAAACAGATTTTTTACTTTGATATTTGATCATCCTTCCCTTTTAAGTAAACCTTCTGATGTTAGAACAGCAAAATTGTATTGTCTTTGGCATTTGCGAACTAATAACTTCTCTCTCCAAATGAAAGTAACTGAATAAGGTTAAAGTTACTGTTTCCATTTTGTTGATTGGGATAGTAGGGAAACTATTCATGAGGTTTATGTGGTTTAGATTTTATCATCTCTCCATCCTTCTTAGTAGTCTCTAATCCATATGAATATTTACAGTTCCTGCTTTCAGCAATATAGAGATAGTAACTGATGATCAGGAAATAATCCCCATGCCCTAAATTGCGTGTTGGGATCTAGAAGTAAACTCTGTTTGGATGATGACTGTTTAAAGCTCTGGTATCTTTAGAAAGAAGCCCTCTGTTCATTGAATTTAATTTGTGAATTGATAATTCTATTTGCTTAGAAATTGTCAGTCTAATAACATTGTTCTGTTGCACTGAATATTACCATAGGAATCTGAAGATGGTATGCAACCCAGATGCAAAAGAGGTCCCTTTCTGCTACTAATCAGTTGTATCTACAAAATTTGTTAAAGTGGAAAGAAGGAAATGTGGTCTGACTGTGACTCCCAAGAAAACTTTCAGCAGAGTATTTATTTCTGTGAAGTGGCAGCTAGAATCTCTTTAGAAAAATGCAATAACTTACACTTTACTGCACATAAAGTTGTGTCCCTCAGGGCAAGCTGCATGATGCCATTGAGTTCATGACTCATGAGTGCTGTACTTTTCTGATATAATAAATAAGTAAAAGTGGTGGGAGAATTATATTTCTGCACAAAGAGCCACTTTGCCTTTCATTATATAGAGTAAAGCCACGGGGCCATTAAATTTTTAGTAGCAGTTTCAAGTAGAACATTATCTGTGATCTGAAATGCTTATATTGAAGTGCTAAGATATTTAAGAACAAAATAAAATAAAGGCTAGGTAGTTGTACCTTTTGGAACCAGATTACTGACAGTGTCTTGAAGAACCTTCCCCATAGGATTCTGATTTAGATATATGTGTGTGTGTGTGTGTGTGTGTGTGTGTGTGTATTTGTTCTTTTAGCCTTTTTCTCCACTATTCATTGCTCTCGTACAGTTTAATTTTAATTTTTAAAATAGACTACTTTTAGAGAAGTTATAGATTCACTGAAAAATTGAGAAAAAGGTACAGATTTCCCATATAATCCTTACACTCAGAGATACAACCTTCCCCATTATTAACATATGGTACATTTGTTACAGTGGAAGAACCTACACCCGGCATATCATTGTCACCCAGAACCTGTAGTATACCTTAGTGCTCACTCCTGATGTATATTCTTTGGTTTGGGCAAATACAAATGTCATGTATTTACTAATGCAGTATTATATGGAGTGGTATCTCTGCCCTAAACTCCTTTATGTCAGTGATGTTGAACCTTTTAGAGTTTTCAGTGATAACAAATAGCCCACTGTAGCATGTGTGTCATGGGCTCACCATTACTACTCTTTGTTCTGTTTATCTCTCTCACAGCCCCTGACCCCTGCTAATCCCTGATACTGTTACTGCATTTGGGTTCCTCTTTCACAGAAATTCATATAGTATATAGTCTTTGCAGATGGTTTTTTGCATTGTTCAGCTTCCCATCACTGTGACAAAACACCTGAAATCATCAACTTAGTAACAGAATAGGTTTATTGACTCATGGTTTCAGAAGTTCCAGTCCCATGATTGCTAGACCTTAATGCTTTAGACCAGTGTAACTAACTCAAGCAGAAGCTGTTTTCTCACCGTCTGTGTAACATTGTATCCATATGTAGGGACCCATTCTTCCTCCTCATTATTATTTCCAAATCGCTCATCCCTTTTCCCCCCTAAAACAGTCTGCTCCAGCTATGAAGTGCATGCTGTAAATGAGAACACTTCTCCTCCACTGTCAGAGTTATCTGTGGGCCTCCTCTCCCACTGAGGACATTCACCCTCAATTTTTGAAGATTTTTGCTCCAGCTTTCTGTCATCCAGTACAACAGTCTTCTTTTCATGATTTGTAAGTGATTTTAGTAGAGTTCCTTCCGATAGACTGGTTTTTCTTTCCATGATTCTCATTCCTTCAATGATCTTTTTTCTCCATTCTCCTATTTTCTCTGATGATCCTTTTTTTTTAATCTTGACATTACCAATAATTATGTCTTCAAAATCTTAATTTCAGTGCTTTGACTTTCAAATTCTCTCTCTCTCTCTCTGGTATATCTAGAACCAAAATTCCTCTAGCCTACTCCAGGATTCACATCTCATAGATTGTATCACCTATTAATGGTACACAATTGTGTTTGTTCTCACTTTGACCACTATTCATGGTGCATAGTTAGAAGCATTTTTCGCTATGCCCTAGTTCTCTCTTCCTGTTGTTATTTATATGGCAAAACAGCTCATTTTAGATACAGCCTTTTGTACGTAGGTTTTTCTTTTAAATCTCTGCTGATTACTATTCATAGAAGTGGCTTGATATTTCACAAGTATATTTTAGTTGATTGAGTTTGACATTTCATTCCAAGTGCTCAGCACTTGATTTACTAAGAATACAGTCACAGGGATGGATGTATAGCTATTAGTGGAAGAAAATTTATGAGTACAGTTCCTTATCTAAATGAACCGCTTGAGATGTTTTTGATAAATTATTCTTATGTAAATTACTTTGAATAAGGAGATTGACTTTTTTATAGGAAGCTCATTGTATATAATCTGTATATAAAATATTTGCCTCATTGGATAGGGGTAGGTTGAATTTAGCTAAAGATAATCTAGGTTTGTCTACTGTAGCACGTAACCTAGGTTGCTACAGACTGTCATCCTCACACGAGGTTATTTTATATTGAAAATGATTCCATACTGTAAAGAATCCTTCCTTTCTCCTCTTTGTTTTTACTTTATCTCCCTTGGAAAAATACTTAAAGTCCAGATGAGTGCAGTAAAACATAATCCACATTGCCTAATGGAGTTACCGAAGACTTTGTCACTTGTTTCTTTTTCTTTACACTGAATGTCTTCAACTAGGTTGCCAGTAGAACTGGTATGACTGGCAGGGGTCCTTAGGTGCCCGCACATGTCAGCATCTGCTCCGGGTAATCATTTACTCTTCCTATGTGCTCTCTAGGTCTACCCTGAGCTGCAGATCACCAACGTGGTAGAAGCCAACCAACCAGTGACCATCCAGAACTGGTGCAAGCGGAGCCGCAAGCAGTGCAAGACCCATCCTCACTTCGTGATTCCGTACCGCTGCTTAGGTGAGCTGGTGGGCCTGGCTGTGTCACTGGCGCTGACTGGTCAGTCTTGGTGATGAAAAAGAAGGATGCTGTAGTGAGGTCAAAGGCACTGACTTTTCCTTCCTACACATTGCCACTGTCCATAATTAGCCCTCCATATCTGTGAGTTCTACACCTGTAGGTTCAGGCAACCATATATAGAAACTATTTGGGGAAAAAAGTTTTATCCATATTGTACATATACAGACTGTTTTCTTGTCATTATTTCCTAAAATATAAAGTGTAACCAATATTTACAAGACATTATAAGTAATCTACATGCATTGCAATTAATGAAAGACCAAAAATTTTCATAATGCCTGATTATATAAAGATAGCAATGAGGAAGACATTAATAACCGATCATTGTATAGGAGGATGTGCAGACGGCACATAAAATAAGGGATTTGATACTGTAGATTTTGGCATCCGTGGAGGATCCTAGAACCAATTCTCTGTAGATACTGATGAATGAATGTGTTCTTCTGTTTTGTACAGTTAAGGTATTCTTTTATTTTATGAGAGTACAGGAACAGTATTTCTGAGTACTCTGCCTCAGGGTGCCCAGGGTGTATATTAAAATTAGAAATTTCTGAGTCAGTCCCAGCATTGGTGAATGAAAAATGCATGGTGGTGAGGTCTGGAAATCTGTATTTTACAAAATCTCATAGATTATTTTCATTTCCACAGACTGTCTTAGACATATGGAGTTGGGGCCTTTCTTCACATAGACTTCAAAGAAAATAGACTCTAGAAAAAGTTTTAACAGTTTGCTGATTTCTTATAAAGCTTTTTCTTTTATCAAACAAGTACTTTTCAGGGCCTGGGATATAGCACAGTGGCACAGTACCTGTCTGGCAAGTGCAGGGTCATGAAAAACAAAAAAACGCAATACTTTTCTTACAGTTTGTGATAGTCAATAAATTGAAATTGAGAAGTATTTTTCTCTTTATGCCGAACTGGAGGAAATGATCAGTCAGGTTTAAAGTCTTTCACTGACTTCAGATTTCTCTTTCACTTTTTATTTATGAAATTGAGTTTAATGTGGTATCATGCGTTTTTCTTCTGGAAACACTGTCTGAAGTCCATTTTTTTTTTTGTTACCAGGGATTGAACTCAAGACCTCACACTTGCCAGGCAGGCGCTTAAGCCACTGAGCTAAATCCCCGGCTTAAGTCCATATTTTATTTGACTTGGTTATTAATGTCTTCCTCATTGATATTTTTATATAATCGGGCATTATGAAAATTTTTAGTCTTTCATCTGATTAATTACAATGCATCTAGATATTCTTTCATGAGCTTATTCGTTGGTAGAAAGTAAATAAGAACAGAAATATATGGAGACTGTGGATGAGTGTTGATATGTATTCTGATGATTAAAAAGAATCTTTAGAGGATTTTGCTTTATTAGCAGGGCCCAGGGTTTCATCTCCAGTATCACAGAAATGAAAGTCCTAATTGCAAACTTAGAAAATTAGGATACTTATTGGAGATTTCGGAGATTTATACAGTATTTGGTCAAAAACACCATAAATGCGTACTGCTTATTCATGTGCATAATTTGAGAAGTAAATAGGTAACACTAGGCATTAGAATGAGGATTTCATGTGGTGAATTTATTACTCAATGTAATTGATGATTAGAGTATGGATAACTAGATTCTTAAATATGTATTAATTGATGCTTTGTTTTTGTTGTTGTTTTTCTTGTTCCTCCTTATTTTTGTTCTTAAATGCTTTCTAAAGCCTCTTGTTCTTTTCTGTCTGGTTGAGAAGTAAAGATTCTATTAGATATAGAACTCCTATCTCAGGAGAGTACTATAGAAGTCCATCTGTCTTCCAGGAACTGTCGATTTCAAACTTACTTACTCCTCCAAGAAATAATGCACAGAGACCAAGCCATTCAAGACAACTTACAGGGTATATGATGAGTTAGTGAATTAGGTGGAACAAACTTTCTAAATGATTTCTTTGATATTAGGATTGATTATAAGGTAAAGTCCACTTTAAGACTGTAATTTTACTGTATTATGCTAATAGGCATAATATTCCTGGACCACATAATAATTTATATCTCCTCTGTTGGCTGTACCCCCTGCCTTTCCTGAAGCGTCCATCTATGAAAAAGCTCTTTTTCTTATGGCAGTAGAGAACTGAAACGCCAGAGGGAAAACACTTCAGAAAAGGTAAAATGTATTCAAAACAAAACAACTCCTTAGGTTTACATATACAGCCAGAAGATTTTATGATAATACTATGAATACAGAGAAACTATCAACATATTTGTTTTTATTATGATAAACTGAGCAGATTTATGTCCCATTCAGGGAAATAAAAGCCTAAGTAGTTTTTTAAAAATAATTAATCTTACCTAGCTAATACCAGTTTGTTATTAATATTAATGGCGTTTCCTCAGCTTATATTTTTTTAACCACTATAAAAAGAGAACCACTGCAAAATGTGGCATTTCACTGATAGAGATTTACAGAGCCTTAGTGAGTGGGCATGGACCAGGGGAAATGGAGAGAAGGACATGGAGTTATTGTCAGAAAGCCTACGTGAAAAGACGGGAGTGAGTTGATTCCTGCCAAGGCAGGAAATCTGCAAGTACCAGATTTCTCTTTTATCTGTTGGAAAGGATTCTAGGCTCCTCTGATGTGTGCGTATGTAATCCAAGAGACAGGTCACTTGTGGCATGTTTAACAAACTTCCCAGTTCTGGCACACGTGGCATCTCATATGAAAAGAGCACATTGACACTAATTGTTCTTGACTACTAAAGGGACTAGATAATCCTTAGATGTTCCCAGTAGAGATTTGGCTTGTTTAAATCATTTATTATATTTCTCATTTTATGAATCCCTGGTCTTTTTTCCATTGGACCTGAAAGGATCCCTAATGTGACAAGTAGAACATCATTTTCTACTTCACCGTTGAGCTTAGATTAGAATTAATGAGCGTGGGTGTTGTTTGTTCCTTGGATTCAGGCAAATTTTCCAAAGGTCTCAAACAAATGTATTGTACAAGACACTTAAAATAATGTTGATATGTATATGTAGTGTTTTGTATTTCAGTAATATGAGTAGAAAGATGAGACTATAACTCATATATGTACATTTTATTTGCACTGATAATTGCAGGATCCCAATAATTTTAACATTGCTTTTACTTTCTTCCTTCTGTATTCTCCTTTTCTTCCTTACCATCTTTTTCTCTTGATTTCTTAGTCTCTTACACATCTCGGTATGGCATCTTTTGTAATTGCATGGGGCATGGACTGGAATGCTGCTTCTGTGAGGCAGGTTGTGTTAATTCTATTAGTCTTTTGTCATGGTTATAAATATGGAATCAGAAAGGTTAGATTTCTTGCTACAATACACACCCCTACTACATAATAGAATTAGAGCTAGATCTCACTATCTCTTAATTTATAACCTAGTGTGCCTTATATTGTGTAGAAACTTTTTGTTAAAGCAGTATTTACCCGGTTTATAAAACTACATCATATAGGAAGGAAAGGCTGTGATCTAGAGGCAATAAGTAGAACATGAAATGAATCACAACAGATGTTGATAAAGGTGACAAACATGACCCCTGGCGTATAGTATAATCTCCATGTGTTGTTTTCTACTTTACAGTTGCAATAAATAAGATTCTTACAAGTTACTTGCTCCTTAAATAGATAGCTATTGTTTACCATTAACCTAAGAATTCTCTAAAAGCTTTGGCTGTATTCAATATATTCTTTAGACAAAAGAGATTTTCACTAAAGTTAATTCTCCCAAAAATGCTACCTTGAAAACAAAATAAGATTATTTTAAAACATTAAATAGGCTTGAAAAGAGAAAAATGCCTGTTACGTGTGGGATGCAGCCTCCCTAACCTTCTCTGTAGGCCAAGGATCCAGTGTTGCATTGGGTAACTTTTCTCAAAACCATGTGTTTGCTGTGGACATGCATTCATTCCCTCAGGAACTTGTGATGGGAAACCTGTATCAAGTTGCTGTTGCTACCTTTTCCTATGAAGTGGATGATTTCTCTTTGAAGTGAGCTGGCTTTCTTATTTCATCCTTTATTTTCCATACTACTGCTAGAACCAGTGTCAGATCTGTCTCAGTCATACAAACAGTTATGTACATGTAATTCAGTGCACATCAATTTATCATCACTCAGCAAATTCTCTTCTCTTCTCTTCTCTTCTCTTCTCTTCTCTTCTCTTCTCTTCTCTTCTCTTCTCTTCTCTTCTCTTCTCTTCTCCTCCCTTTGCTTTTGTTCTCTTGTCCTCTCCCCGCCCTCCACCTTTCTCTTGCAAAGCTTTCAAACCCTTTCCATTACCTTGGTTGCTTTTCATGATATAATGGATCCCGCTATTGAAACTGGCACACTTCTATGCTTGTTCCTGAGAAGAAAACAATATACATTGCATAAGATAAATTACTGTTGATTTACAGGTGCAAAGTCAGGTTAATAACTTAATCCAAAAAAAGAATTGCAAGTTAAATATTTACTTGCAATGACCAGGAAACTATTTAGATACAGTCAAATGAGAAATTAAAGGTATTCAATTTATCTTAATTTTGAATTTCATTGTTTCAGTAAAATTTTAGGACAGGAAGATACTGTCTTTAAAGAGGCCATTCTGTGAATGATCTCCAGTTATTTTAAAATCTTCTTTATGATGAAAAGCATATATCTGCATACTCTAACAAATAATGTACTGTCAGAATTCTTTGAACTTTTGTGAAACATCAGTTGTTTTATTGCTTCATTATAGAATATTCAGGAATGTTTACATAGACTTCACCAAACTTCAGAAATGGGAAGGGGATAGAAAAACATTTTTATTTTAGACTTCAAAGATCTTGTAAATATCCTGATGTCTAAACATAATAATTTAATGTAATAGAAAACTAACAAATGCTTTCTTGTAAACTTGAAAATTTTCAGCTTTAATATTGTGAATTAAATAGTTTATCTATCTATATGAATTTTTTTTTTAACCAGGGATCAAACTCATGACCTTGTGCTTGCCAGATGGATGCTGTGCCACTGAGTTATATCCCTGGCCCCCTCTTTTTTTTTTTAAGGAAAGAGTTGATCATATTGTAAATACTGAAATGAAATTAAGAAAATATTTTCCTTTGAATATTTTGATACTTTAAAAAATTATTAGGTATTTATGGTTAATGAAAAAATTGATTAAAAACCCAAGAGAAAACTAGAGTTTTAAATAGTTATACAAACACTATTATCAGTATAAGAAATGGCAGTGAATCTGAGACGATTTCAGTGTCAAAGAACTCTGATGGTACATTATCTATTAAGAGTATCCGAACACATACTCTTCCTCTTAAAGAAGGTTTAAAAATAGCTGTAGATTCTATTTTAGTATCAAAACGGGTTGCGGAACATTCAAATTTTAGTACCTGACTCAGAAAGCTCTCAATATTTGTTTTTATGTGCAGTGTGAAGATAAAGTCTGTTATTTTTCTTCCCTGATAGTCACTGAGTGGCCTTGTTAAATTCTCCCCCTCTTATTTTCCTTTGATAAATGCCTACTCTTGCCGGTGATGTGTCCCAAGAGGCTGGCCCCCCTGCCCCACCTTTTCTTCCTGCCAGTGAATCTCAGGCCTTGGCTGTGACCCTAGGGGTGGAGGGAAGTCCCATCCAGCAGCTGTATGTAGTCTGGAGAGCAGCCAGAGCAGAATGCAGAAGGAAAGGGGCGCGTTCCAAGAGGGGTGGTCTCCTGAGAAATTCTCCGCTGGTGCATTTCCTGCTTTGTATGACTGGCCAGGACCTAGCAAGGTTTCACCATTCCCATCGAGTCGGAGAGGAATACAAGTGCACAGTACAGCAAACACATTTTAAAATGGGGCCACATAGTAACTGTATTTGTGTTGTTGTTGTTTTGTACCAGGAATTGAACTCACGATCTTGCACTTGCCAGGCAAGTTGTTTACGTCACTGAGCTAAATTCCCAGCCCTACATAATAACTTTAGAAAAACCAAAAGTTGAAAAACAACAAAACCCCTGTAAGATACAAAGAAAAAGTGCGTCATTGTCTAGGTGCTAGCAGTTTTTGAGTAGTTATTATGTTAGTCAGTTTTCAGTCATTAAAACAAAATACCTGAGATAATCAACTTACAAGGAGAAAATGTTTGTTGGTTTATGATTGTGGAAGTTCCTGTCTGTAATCAGTTGTTTTGAGCCTGTGGTCAGGTATGAATCATGGTGGGAATGCTTGGTGGTACAGAATCACTCACTTCATGCCTAGGAGGCAGAAACTAGAGAAAGAGGAAGAAGCGAGGCTCCCACGGTGTCAGGACCTCCCGTAGGCCCACCTCTCAAGGGTTCCAGAGCTAGGGTGGGGGTGTTTCTGAAATGAGGGTGGGGCCATGGTGTAGATCTAGAGGGACAAATGAGAAAACAAGAAGCCGCAGGTCACGAAGCGCCAACAAGGATGTCCCTCGGCACAATAGTTAGTGTTCGGTAGGATTGGGGAATAGTGAAAGAAAATCAGAACAGAGCTAGGACGATTCTTTAAATTGGAAACTGTGGAAATCACATTTTTAATTTGGAATGGCATTAATTCATTTGATATTTGTTTATCTGCTGTCCAGAACATTTTTGTTCACATATTTTGTGAACATGTGAACACATTCAATGAGGTTTCAATCCACTTTATATGTCACTGATATGCTAAAATCACCTCTGAGATACCCGCTTGTTAATCCTCGTAGTGTATATAACTGTGCATCAGGATAAATCTTTTTATTATATTGGATCTTTTAATAGGTGATACAATTAGGTTAGAGAACAAAACTTGGCTTAACTCCTGGGTAAATATTTCTATAAGCTGTAGTATATGGGTGATATAGCTTTTCATTTCTAAATTTTAATGGCTACTTCATAAGAGAGTAACAGGTTTGGAGAAAGTATTATTGTAATCAGTGGATTTTAAAGGTCTGAGGAGGGAAAATATAATTGCAGAGCTATGTTGAGAATAGTGCATGGTGCTGACTATTAATATTGCTTTTCTATGGTACCCATGAATTTGGAAATAATAGGCTTCTGTTTGAAATGTAAACTCCTTAGTGATTAGAACTTTTGTTTGATCACTGAAAAATTCCCAGAACTTGGAATGTATTGTGGTACATAATATGTACTTAATCAATATATATTAAATAAATGAATTAAGGAGTTAGCTGGATATTGGAAAAAGGAAGAAAAGGCAAAAGAAGCAAAAATCTAAATATTGGGAAGACAAAAGCTGTGGAGTAGAATTTAACCTGCCTAAAAGACTTGCTACAATTATATTCAAGGTCATTTACTTCACTTATTCTTGTATTAACCAACAGAAAAAGGGCAGATTTTAACCACCAACCAACAAGTAACATAGAAATCTTGTATTCGGAAGTCGCCAAGTGTCTTTGGCTCTTAATTAGAAGATCTAGATTCTTAAAAATAGGGTCAAAGCCTCTATACGTGTCTAGAAAAAAAGTCAGTATGTACCAGAGGTCTCAGCATTTAGATCTAAAATGATCTATTGGATTAGTTTATGATAGTTCCGTTTGCCTTAGCATTTTAGAGCTAATGATAAAGTGTCTAACCCTAACCCTAACCTGTCTCTGAACATTTTCCATGGTGGATATGGGGGTGTGTGTGTGTGTGTGTGTGTGTGTGAGTGATTGTTGTACCTTAAGGCTTATGGTGCTGTTGATGGATATTAATTACTATCGTTATATTTAAATGTCTTTATTAAATGAATACATGAATGTAGTGTTTTAGTAGGCGTTTGACGTAGGAACCTTCTAAAGGTTCCAATCTTTTTATGCCATTAAGTGTTTTGGGCATTCTGTTGATCTACTGAATTTGTGATGTATGTATTTTGAAGAATATTGTCCACTTTGAGTTCTTCTTGATCTTTCCCTTCCACATCAACTACTTTGTACAGCCTTTTACAAATTTAATTTTTAAAGGTTTAAGTGTCACTGAAGATCTGTATATTTATTTGTTGGATGGAAGATGATTTTTCGTGTTTGCTAGATACAACTCCTAACTTACTGAAAGCCTAGTGTTAATCGTAAGCTAGGTACTTTGTACCCAGTAAGCTCAGTAATATATTCAGTCTGCCAAGAAGTTGTCCTATATTTTACCAGATAAATAGTTTAAACTTAGTTTTCCTTTTGAACTTTGTTCTCCTCTGCAGTTTTTACCTGAAATTCTCAGTTGTATCTAAATTCATGAAGGCCAGTTCACATGTGTCCTTTTTCTTAGTAGATTCCTTAAACTTCATTGTGTCTGATCTCAGACTTCATAAACATTTTTTATCTATTGACCCTCTATTTAATTTCCTATGTCAGGAATATTTAGCATCTCTGATTTTCCCTCTTCTCCAGAGACCTCTGGGCCTTCACTCCGGTCAGCGAACTCCACGTCTTCTTGAACTTGCACCCTTGCTCTGTGCCTTCACAGGCACGCTTCCTAATGTGATGGCCGAAGGGTTCTGTGTGATCTTCCCGGCCTCCAGCACCGTCCACAGTCAGCTATTATCGGGCACCAGTCCCTCCCACTCCAGTGGTCTCTGACATTGTCAAAGCCCTTGGGCACTTTTCCACCCCTTTAATCTCAGTGGTGTCCGCTCCTGTGGATGTGGCCTCTCCACATCATTGTCACGCTCCTGCTACTGACCATTTTCCTTCTCAGGCTCTCTTGTTTGCCTACTTAAGATATTCTGCATATGGTTATTGTTATGATTTACATCTAAAATGTTGCCCAAAGTCCCATGCACTCATGGGTGAGCTTTTGGGAGGTGACTGGATCCTGGGTGTGTGATATCAGCTGGTTAGTCCACTGAAGGGTTTGTACCTCAATGTGATGTGAGAGGTAAAGCCTGGTGGAAAGAGGTGGGCCACTGTGCACCGGCCTGGAAGGACATATATGCATATGTGTATATATATGTCCCCCTCCTCCCTTGATAGCTTTCTGCTTCCTACCTGCTTGCCATAACCTCTTTCTCCTCTGCCATGCCCCTCTGCTATGCTGCCCAGCCATGGAGCCAGCCAGCTATGGAGTGAAACTTGTACAAATTGTGAGCTAAAATAAACATTTGTCCTTTTAAGTTGTGGCGTCAGGTATTGTGTTCCAGCAACAAGAAAGACATGTTTGTAGGAGTCCTCCCAGTACCTGTACATACCTGCTAATGGTGAGTCACACTGAGTACAGTACTTTCCCAAAGGCCTGCCTCGATCATTCCTCAGTGATGTCCAAGGTCAGTCCTTTGGCCTTGGTCTAGAGATTCTTCTCTAAGACTTAAGACTTGACATGACTCCTGGAGTATTAGCTCTCAGCTTACTTGGACATTTCATCTAAGTTATATGTCAGATCCTCATCAGTAAATGGTAAATTAGAGCTTCTTAGGTTAAACAGATATCATGTGAACATAGGCTTTATCTCTTCTACCATTTCTCTCTATTGGTTTATTGTTGAATACCATTTGAGGTAAAGATCTATCTTAGATAAAGCATAGAATTTTTCCTGGACCCCCTATTTTACATGTAAGAATTTATAATGAATAGGAAAGGAAGGCAGAAAAAAGTAAACGAACAGGAAATGATCAAGGTGTGTTACATACCCGTACAAATTTGCCAAAACAAACACTATTATATATGGCAAACATACACTAACAAAAGAAAAATAGTGAATTCAATTCGGAAGAACTTGTCATAGAAATGATGTAAAAATAGACTTCATGCTGGACTATCATCAGAATCAATGGTTATTGTTATTTTTTATTTTGTTTTTACTTTTTCCTCTGCCAATTAATGGCAAGTACCATGAAAAAATGAAATCAAGCTTAAATCCTCAGGAAATACTCATGTATTTATTTTTAAACATCTTGTAAAGTAGGGGCATAGTCTTCTGTTAAAATTTTGACTCGAAAAGCAATTTAGATACTTGGAATTAAATGATACTATTCATTGTTATAGTTGTTGAACATTTATTTGTACATGTGACTCATTACCAAAGGTGTCTTTTGTTCTTACTTGGCCTAACAGTTGGCTTTTCAATCCACATTCTCTTTTTTTTCAAAACATGTCTCTTGTATATGGCCTTGAAAATACATACTTTCCAGAGATTTCTACAGGTAGCCATTTTAAGTTAAGAAACTTTTAAAGACCATGGCTTTGAGATTTCCAGACAGTTTGAACATAAACCAAGAATGAAAGGAAGTTGAAGAATTATCACATAATGGTGTGAAGCAGGCCAAGCCAAGAGAAGGAACTGACCTTTTGCTGTTTTCCTTCCTTGTGAGTGAGCTCAAATACACACTTTATTCACATGGGTTCTTGCAGCCTGCATATTGAAGATCCTAAGGCCTACTATTTAATTGTTCTTACAGAGCCTGGCCTTGACCTCAAAATGATGTCACTTATGGTTTTCTCAGAAGAATCTGTTATCCAGCTTTTCTCACCAAAATCAGATTCTTTCCTCAGCATTTTCCAAAACCACTACATTTCTGGGCTAAAATAACTGAGATCCTAACTATCGCTTTCCTTAGAATACATTTTAGTCATCTTTATAATTTTAAATGAAAGCCAAAACTGTGTTGTTTGTAAGGAGGATTATCCCTTGTGGTTATGAACCTGAATCTTATATAATTTCCTCATCTCTAAATGTTAACTTTAAAATGGGAGATTTGCCTTCTTTGAATTCTTTTTGTGTATTCTATGTGTGATAGGGTGAAGCTCCTTCAAGCTTAGTTTGACATAAAGGCAGAGATTCTGCTTGCTTGGAATGCTTAGTCTTTCAAATATTTGTTCCCTGGAGAGGTCAGCTTGAGTTGGCTTTTTCATGTGACTTTGGATTGTTGACCTGCAAGCCTTTGAGGTAATGGAGTGGCGTTGGCATAGTGCCACCGCTTTCTGGTTGAATAGGGCCACGAAGGGAAGGTGGGGCTCTGCAGCTGGGAGGATGAAGTTTGAGATGCTTGAAGCCTGAATGCACTTTCATTTGATGCCTTGCTTTATTGCTTCAGGGAATTTTAAAGGGCTGCATCCACAAATGTGCTGCACCTTGTAATGATGCATATTTAAATGAGTTTGCATCTAAACAAATGCTTTCACTCTTTGCTGGGTGTGTAAAATTTGAATGACACTTGTGCTCTGTCGGAAAGGAACAAACAAGTTTCATTATCAAACTCAGTCAAGCAGAAAAGTAGCGAAGAGAGCAAAAATTTCCATTTACATCTATGATTGAAGTTGTAGTGATAAAAGAAAATTACTAGGTTGAAGATGAGCCTCATTTCTTTCTGCTATATGACACGGGATTTTGTCAATTTGGAGCTAGTTTTTATACGGATGTTATTGAAAGAGGCTCTGATCTAAAGTCTCAAAATTTTAACTAACTCTTAGGAGTTCTAGGTGGTTTGCTGTTTAGTTCTTTGTGAACAGATTCTGTATTCACTGTTATTCTTAAAATCCGTTATTTATTTGTTGTAAAAACTTAGCTGTTAGCTCTGTGTTCTAGCATTGGAAAGTCACAAAATTTCTTAGGCTTTTCCTTGTATCCACAGGTGTAGACAGATAACTCAGCTGCCATCATAAAGCTCTGTACTTGAGAAGTGAATCAGGATTCTCCAAGGGATTTTTTCCTGAAGAATTGTTGAGGACCTGCCTTTTGAAGCCTTGATGTAGTTATTTCCTGCTCAAACCTTCTTCTGAGGAAGTCCAGAAATTCAATTATTTCAGCTCTCAGAGAAGTGATAAGCTCCAGAAAATTGATTTACAATAATGAAACTAAGCCTTGTTTACAAATCTGAGTGGCAATTTCTAAGTCCACTGTGGCATTGTGACAGAAAGAGAGATTCTAATTTATCTGAGAATAGATCCTCATTGAAAAGGTCGTGTGATTTTTAAAGCATGATTCAAAGAGATGTAATTTCTAAAAGATGTTTTTATTGAAGAGCTTCATGAGCTATGATTGCATTTTTATTCAATAAGGTAGTGTATGTCTCATCCCTATTTAGTGTTTCTGGTGTAGTAACCTTTCCCAGTTTGAAGTACCATGTCCTAATTTTTTCCTAGCTTACTCTTGTGAAGTGCAGTGATATCTGTTTTCATTCTCTAATTTCTCCTCTTATCTAATGAGGAATGGTTCATTGTGTTCTGGGTACAGTTCTGAGATTTGATGAGTCAGCTGGGTACTTGTTTCTGGTACATTTGCTAAACGCAGTATCTTCTGAGTGCAGGTTTTAGCAGGTGATTAGAAACGTCAAGGGAAAGGTCAGAACTGGAAGCAAGGGGTCAGTTTGTTGAATCCTTAGGCAAGGATGCTGTATCTAAGTAACAGAGTAGGAAAAGTGGAGAATAAAGGGTGGAATCTTCCATTATAGTCAGAGTTATTAAAAGATGAGGGAGTGAGAGGGGAGGGAAGATAAAAGTTAGAAAGCAGAGTAGGAACTCTGTCTGGGTTGGTGGAAGCTAGAGAAGATTGTGGTAAGACGGTAGATAATGCTTTGGGAGAGCTGAGACCAGCGCCTGTGTTGCTGCTGACCTCGAAGGAAAATTTGCTGATTGGAGGTTCTTGGAGCTGGGCCAAAAGGTAGAGGGTTGGAAAGAAGACGCTACTGGAGGTTGACTGAGCTCTGTTGAAGCGTACTTGTGAAAGTGCCTCTTCTGTCTTGATAATAGTCTTTGTCATACCTAGGTTTCTGCATTTGGTATTTGGAAAACACACTCTGTGTGTTTTTTACCTCCCTGTATGATTTAAGGTTATGGTAATAACTGGTGGTTCTCTTGCCTCACTATACATAAGCCTGATTGGTATTTTGTAAGCAATTATGTGGTTTTCTTTTTTAAATCCCACATGTAACCACAAGAAATTGCATCTTTTAAAAAATCTATCTGACTTTGAATTTTTTAATGAGAAGAAGGAAAGAAAAGCGTCAGGAGAAAGCAGCCAGTGAGGATACTTGCATTTTCAAGGGGGAAAAAATATAATTCAGAAGGATATCCTTATTGTATCTTTCAGGAAATACAGGTTGAACTAAGCTAAAGGAGATTGAGGTCTACTAGACATCTTCACTTCATTTGCTACGTAATTAGCCATATACCCCTAAGGACAGATTATAATGCGAGAACTGCAGAAAGTGAACCGGGGAAGAAGGCCAGTTTGCTGTTAATAGAATTAACACTAGCAACAAATAGAATGCTCTCAGTGAGTAAGATGTATAGTATGGGTGATGCCATAGAGAATAAAACTATAGAATCTCAGTGTATGCAAACTTCTACATTATGGTTTCCTTGCCTAAGCTTGTAACTTTGGCTTCAGATTTTCTTCCGTAACCTCAGCCTGTCTACGTTGAACTCACGACTCTGGGAAAAAAAATCCTCTAAATTACGATGCTGAGTCCGCACTGCCCACCGCTAGCCACTGGCCACATGTGGTTCTTGACTGAAAAATTACCAGTCCCAGTCGTGCTGAAAGTGTAAAGCACACATCACATATGGGAGAGCTCACCTGGGAGAAAAGGCAAAGAATGTCTTAGTAATGATCATTACATTGAGTGCATGTGGGGAATTATAAAATTTAGGATATACTGGGTTAAATAAAGTGTATTACTAAAGTTAATTTTACTTTTTTGTTTTACTCTTTTTAGTGTGGCTAAAATCACATTTATGGCCTATGTTTCTGTTGGACAAAGCTGCTGTGTGCTCTTTCAGTGCAAGATTTGCAAGACTGTGTCTTTTTTTTTTTTTGTATTATGAACTGGGAGTATACAAAGTAGCATTTTGTAATAGTGATGACAGAAATAATTGCTTACAATTAATTTATACAAGGTTTCATTTACAAAATTCTTTATGATAGGCTTTGATTTTTTTATTTTTATTTTTTTCATTTTTTTGTTTTTATTGACACAGGGTCGTGCTATGTAGTTCAGGCTGGCCTTGAACTCACTATGCAGCCCAGGCTGGGCTTGAATTTGTGGCAGTCCTTCTGTCTCAGCCTCCCTGAGTACTGAGATTAAAGGTGTGTGCCACTACACCCAGCTTAATTTTTTTGAATTTTATTTTAAAGAGGACAAAACCAAGGAAAATAAAACAATAAAACCAAACAGCTTTATTTTTTATTCTTGTTCTTCATTCCAGTAGACCATCTCTGATCAGGAGGCATTTATAGTTACCTTTTAGTACAGGTTGAACATCCCTAATCCTCACAGATGAAATCCAAAATGCTTTTGGAGTGCCAACATGATGCCCCATGTGAAAATTCTACCATGAAACTTTGCTTTCTGCTTCAAATTATTAGATGCTGTGTGAAATTATTTTGAGGCATTTATATAAGGTATATATTAAATATTAATGAACCTCATGCTTAGATTTGGGTCTCACCCACAGCATAATCTCCTGTGTATGCAAATGTTTTAAAATCTTGAAAAAAAGATTCCATAATCTGAAACACATCCATTCCCAAGCATTTTGGGTAAAAGAAACTAAGCCTCTATTTGGAAATCATTAGATTCACCCTACTCATTGTGTTGTCTCCAAACCCAGAGCTCTTTCTTCCATATTCTATAATTCTATAATTAAACAAAATGCCCACCAGGAGCATCTTGTCTCTTAGGGATCTGGGAAAAGGCAGTTTGCCCTAAAACTGGTACCAGAGCAACAAATCTATGGGACAGGCATCTTAGTGAAGGCATAGATTTGAGATATTCCTCTCAAAAGGACAAATATTGTACAATTCCACTTATCTGTGTGGACTAGTCAAATTTAAAAAGATAGAAAAAAATAGAATGATGGTATTCAGGGGCTAGGAGATGAGGAGCTACTGTTTTAATTTTGCAGAATGAAAATTCTAGAGATGAATGGTTGCATAGCACTGTGGGTGTAATTATCACTACTGTAACATATACTTAAAAGTGGTTAAGGTGGTGAATTTTATATCATGTGTCTCTTACCATAATTAAAAATAAAAAGAAAAGAGCAAAGTATTCTAAAAAGATTTTATTAAACAGTAACCTGTAAGAAAACAAGGGCCTTAATAAGGTGAGCTGCAGTGAATTTTCTAAAGTAGACCTTTGCTACCGGAAAGAAGAGCTCACATGCATCACTTGAGAGATACCTGTTGGTGAAGCAGAATTAGTCCCTCCCTCGACTCGTCCAATCAGCACCTTCATTTTAACAAGTTCCCTAGGCAGTTTCTCCTAACTCTAAAGTTTGAGAATCCCCACTGGAATCATCTTTCCTAAACTGTGGTCCATGAACCACCTGAATCCAAACCACACTCCTCTGAATCAGGGAAGTCTATCTTCAGGTCTATCACATCTTGGATCCTGGCTGGGACCAGAGGGGCGATGAAGCTGTAGTCTGATCTCAGATGATTGGGCAGCTTCTTAGAGTTTGAGAACTGAACAATCTGGAAAGATGTAACGAAGAGCAATGCTTCATCTTTTAACAGATATTGGAATTATATGTACTAATAACAAAAATGGTGCATGGTTGATGATAGGATGTGAATAATTAATGTAATAAAAAAGAAGCAATAGGGAAAAGGACATACACTTATGTCATTTTCGGTTGGTTAGTGAGAAGGCGGTCACTCAGAATTGGTGGAGTATTTTAACAATGGCTGAGCTTTGGAGTCCAGAGTTGAGCCTGCTTTGCAAAAACCCCATCAGACCTGAGATTCTTTGTAAGTAAAGAGGGATTGAATTATGTGACCAGTTAAATTCCTAAAACAGGGTGAAATGGGGAAAGCAAAGAACTTCCTTTATTATTGACATATATATGATTATTTTTAAATTCTAGAAACTTTTTAAAAAGAATTTAAATGCCACATTACTTACATGAATTATTTTTGCTGCGAATTCTGACCAAGCTCTGTCTAGCTATGATAGATGCCATAGATGAGAAATTTAGGTTAAGAAGGTTTTTCTTTTAATCTAGCAATTTTCAACGGTAATAATCTCATAAGCATTCTTTTGAAAGCTACCTTATTTATGCAGAAGCACATTCGTTTGTGCCTATTTTACAAAATTTAATAGGTTGGCTTTAGAGTTCATTTTTTAGAACAGTTTTAGAATTACAGAAGAATGGACAGTCTACAGAGTTCTCATGGAACCAATTATCCCTATCGTTAGCATCTTGTATTAATCTGGTACATTTGCTACAATGAATGAACCAGTTTCAACATGTTATTCTTAACTGAAGTCCATACTTAATTCAGATTACTTTAGTTTTTACCAAATGACCTTTTTTGGTGCTAAGATTCCATCTAAAAGAGCACATTGCATTTAGTTGTAAGATCTTACTTAACTTTCTCTTGGTGTGAGGTTCTGATACTTCTCTTGTTTTTAATGACTTTGACAGTTTTAAGAATTACTGATCAGGCATTTTGTGGGATGCTTTTCTACTGGAATTTCTTCATGCTTTGACTAGGACTATAGTTTTTGAGAAGGGAAGACCGTAGAGGTGAAGTGTTACTTTTATGAGATTGTATTAAATGGGCACATGTTATCAGAATGATAGATCGTCACTGATGTTGAACTTGACTACCTGTCTGAGATAGTTAGTTGTTTGTCAGGTTTCTTCTGTAAAATTGCTCTTTCCCCCCCTTTGAAGAGTATACTCTTTAAAAGAAAGTATCTCTGCATAGTCTTAAGATGAGTATAGATACTCACTTTTTTCAAGTTATCTGTTATATTATTTGAATTATTCTGCATATATTTGTCTCTTTGCCTGCATTTGTTCATTTGGTTATACTCATGGATATTTATGTTATGCTTTGATTTATAATCCTGTATCACATTATAATACATTGTTGCTCAAATCATTGGAGATTAACTCCTGGGGACTCTTCAACTGGCTCCTTGTCTTCATTTGACCCTTCCTCCCTCCCTTCTTTATAATATGTACACGATACTTAGGCTAGTGTTCCATATTCTTTGCTCCAGTCTTAGAATCAGCCATGTCCCTAGGAGATCTCTGGTTCGTTTTGTTGAACAGTCTTAAAAACTGGATCTGGACTTAGATATGCTTGTTCTGCTGGAGTGCTTTTGCTTTTGACTTCTCCACTGATAAAGCAAGGCAATATATTTGTCTATAGCCATCTTTGTATTACACAGATCTGCAAATATTTATGTAGCCAGCTGTCTGTGTGTGGACTGAGATAAACACAAGTTTATGCTGACCTTTCCAACTCTAATATTAATTACTGTATGGGTCTCCTTTTGCTGATGTGTGAATTGTCACTGCGTAAGTGTATCCTACCACCTACTTGGTTGCTTAATTTCAGAATATTTGCATATTAGTATCATTAGAAGTGTTATTCCATACTTACAGGAGGCTTTTTTGAAAGTACTAAAATTACTAACAAACTTGTGTTTTGTTCCTGTTTTTTATTAGTATATATTCTTTGTGCTATTTTCTTTTTTTTTTTTTTTTGAGATCCAAATAATTCACAGCCTGTGCCAAGCACTATTTTTGTCTCGTGTCTTTCCTGTCATTTATGCATGGATGGATGGATGTGGTATGTATGTGAGGCTGAACTCTAACCCACTTGAGTAAATCTGAGAGACTATTTAAGTGAAACTGCCAAATTTCACTTCTTTTTACTTTTAGCTTACCCAATCCATTTCGTTTCTACCATCTGGCCAAGAGTTCTCATCTGAAGGATTCCATCTGTCAGTTCTCACTGTTGTCTGGTAATGATTACAGTGAAATATTGGTGACAGCGACCATCCCTTAGAGAGATGTGTAATTCACTCTCATGTGCTCTTTGGAAACCGAGTACCTGCCCACACTGTGAAGCAAAACCCGTAACAATCTTATCCTGTGGAAAGCTGGTTGAGAAGTATCCTGGCTGCTTTAAGTATTCATTTTTTGAGAACAAATACCTCCCGAAAAAGTGTTCCAGCCTAGTTGCTAGCGTGTGAAAGTCAAAGTACAAAAAGTGAGCAAATTCAAAAAAACATGTTTATGGAGTAAGAGTCTAAAGTGGTAAAACACAAAAATTGCCTGAGTAAATATTATTTTGTCTTTCATTATTTTGATATACATATATATATATATATATATATATATATATATATATAGTGATTGGGGTTAAAAAGTACATAAATCTGTCATCTTTTATTTTTCTCTGCGTTCCTGAGGAAAAGTCAGGAAAGTTATATCCAGTGTTTTCCATCATCTTGAGCATGCAGTATCCTGTAGCTACCTGAATAGGAACAAGTGAGTTCCTCGGTCCCTCTCTATTTCAAGCTTCAGATTTGGCTTTCAGATGACATTCCGAAGCTTACCGCTATTCCCTGTCACTCTACTGTCGTCATCCTGATGCAGGCATTGTTACCTCTCACGTGGATCGTTGCGGCATCTCTCAACCGGGTCTTCGTCTTTCTCTTCTTGACCTAAAGGCCTCATGTGTAACTTGTTAGAGTGTTGGCAGTGCCCAGGACCCCAGCGGTCTGCCTTCACTGGACTCATGGGTCTTCTGTCCATCATTTCCCTCTGGCATCACCAGTCTCCTTCCTTTTCTATGAGCTTCTGCCCCAGGACCTTTGTTCTTATTCCTTCCTTTGACTGAAAGGAAGGGTGGTTTGTCCTCTCACTGTCTCCTGTTTTCACTCAGATGTTTGGTTTTCATTGAGGTTTCTCCTGACCGTTTCTATGTAAACTTCCCCTTCCCACCCTCCCCCAAATTGTTACTTTGCTTCTCTGCTTTACTTCTGTAATGTTTAATACTATCTAACAAACTGTTTTTCTTTATGATTTCCCTCCATTGTCTTATTTCATCCTATTATTTTGTCACTTCCTGTATTTTCAGCACCAAGAGAAAACAGAAAGTTCCCAGTGAAGAGTGAGCTGATAATGAACTGCAATTGACAGAAGGGATTCAAAAAACACCTTTCACTTACAGGACTTGTGTTTGGTGCACAGCTGGTCACTGTGACTCCCCACTGATCTTGTCTTCCAAGGACTCTGCCCTACTGTGTCGACTGATGTTCTTATTAAGTTGTACCATTCATAAGCCTGCAGCTGAAGAGCAATAATGTAATGACCACGACACCCTGTTTGTTTGCAGGTGATCAGGAAATAATGATAGCTGCTACTATTTTTACTACTATAACTATTACTAATGTCAGAAATAGTTGATGAATGTGTACTGGGGAAAAGACAGTAATAGTAATTGGCTGAGCACCTTTGTTATGGCAGAAAGTTGAGTGCTTTATGAATATCAACTCACTTCATTCTCTCAGCTCTACTGTTTACTACATGGTTAGTTGCATATTCTCAGTCTTACATTTTCCATAAAATTAAATGGAGATTGTAGCTGCTTCAGTGCATGGTTCCGAGGACAGTGGGAGAAGCTGCACGCAAGGTCATGCCAGTCATATGGCTTATGGGCATCTAACTTCATGAGCTAGTTCCGCGCCTATGAACAGCAAAACTTGCCATTCTTGTGAGATTCCATTGCCAGAATACTCCAAATCCCTTTCCAGAATTATTTTTAACTATTGAAGTAGACCATCCACCCTTGGGCAGAAATCCAAAACCTCAGACATTTTGGCCCTTTTGTTCTCAGGATCCTAGCCACCCACTTTACTTATTTTTCCTGTTGTCTCCCACTTAAGTATCTATGTCTTCAAGTATGGCCACATACTAAATTTTCATAGATTCATAGATAAATCTTTTTCAGTCTGAAATCTCTGTGCCTCAAAGTTCCTGTGTGTGGCTCTGGAACCTTTTAAATCAGTGTCTTCAAAACCAGTCTGGCTTTCAGAAACCTAGCAGACTCAGTTTAAAAATTTTTTGCTTCTCACACCTGTTGCCTTCTCATTTTTCACTGTGTGGTGGAGGAGAGTGGTTCCTTTGTTTCAAGGAGTAACACTTGATACTTTTAGTCTTGTTTTCTTCCTAGCATCCTGTGTCTTTTGAAAAAGGCAACATAAAGACAGTGAAAAATACATTTTGAATTAAGTGGTATTGGGGACCCTGCTGCTTGCCTTTTTAGTATTCATTCCCACGCCTTCCTTTCTAAGAGTTCTGTTTAAGGATGGCCTGTGCTCCACTGAAAACACTTTTTTTTGCAGATTCCCTTGCAGCTACATGTGGGCAGGTAACACAGGAAATGTGTGCATGACGTTTGCAGGAGTCACTGGACAGTGTGTCTGCTCCAGAGAACAAGCAAATCTTCATAAGGGGGAAAACAAACTGAAAACCTTCACCCTTAGAACTGTCCTTCCTACTTTCTGCTTGAAACTTGGACATGAAATCCTTAAGTTTCTGTGGCTTTTTTGTGATCAAGCATGAGATCAAAAGCCAACATTCTAATAATGGATCTGCAGAAAGATAGGAGTAGCTTGATCTCTGATGACATTGAGTATCCACAGCAACCCAGTCTTGACTAGTG